>JARHVA010007173.1:0-132500 GCA_037957365.1 Torreya grandis | reverse complement strand
GAATGATTAGAAGGAACCTAAAGATCATCCTATTGAGTAGGAACATCCTCAAGAGCAGATGCATGAGGAAGTACCATGAGATGCGAGAGATTAAGTAGCTATAGAATTGGCATGTGACATGAAAAAAAGTGAATCCACCAAAGCTCAATGGAACTATATTAGGAGATGGAGTTGAAGCATGGTTGATAGAGATGTAGAAATATTTAGATATTCAAAATTACTCTAAGGTCACTAAAGTAGTTTGAGAGTATATCAACTTGATATCAAAGTAACAACTTGGTAGGCAAACAAGAAGCTTGAGATGAACCTAAAATCTACCACCATGACCACCACTTGGGAAAAATTTATGACATTGTTTAGATCATGATGGATTCCAAAACTATATATCAACCAAAATCTTACATATTTACAAAATCTTAAGGAGACCTAACAATAAATGGATAATGGGAGAAGTTCACCAAGCTCCTAAAGTATATACCTCAATATTAGGTAGATGAGAAGTTTAGGATCAAGAAATTCATTATGGGATTAAAACCCCAAATTGGTTGTGAAGTAGATGTGCATGGGCCATCTATCATGGATCAAGTTTCCAAGAAGTTAGTCAAGCAAGAAAAAAAATTGAAATATCTTTCCCAAGTCAGAGATAAGTTCAAGAAGAAGTTTGGAAGTTCTAAACCAACTTTAAAAAAGAATTATAAATAGAGAAGTCAATTCTCCAAGAGCCAGTTCAAGAACCAAAATTCCATGTTTAGTAGTGGTTCAAGGAACAAAAAACCTATTAATAGTTTCAAGAGAGGTTTCAAGGGAAACCAATAGTTTGATAGGAAATGACCACCTAGAGGTTGCTTCATTTGTGGAGGTGACCATTATGATCAAGAGTGTACTCAAGAAAATTTGAATAACAAGGGTTTTACTTCTCAATAGGGAACATTTTAGTAGTATATTCATGCATCTATTGACAATCATCAGGATGAGTATCAAACTTCACCCATATAACTACCAATTATTTTGTTTGATCATCTAGTTTTTATTTTGATTAATACAAGGGATACATAATGTTTCATTACTTCTATAATTCTTAGTAAATTGCTTATAAAATCTAGAGTTATAGAAAATGCATGGTTAGTATAGTATGAGAATGAGTCAAAGGTCAAATTGTACAAGTGTTTAGTCGAAGCTAAGATTAGGTTGCCTAAATTCACTATAGTAGTGATATATATGCTACACCATTAGGGTCATATGATGTGATCGAAGGAGTCAATTAAATTATGAATAATAAAGATAAGTTTGACTACTATCTAATGAAATTTGAGTGTTAAGATGATTCTGGAAATTAGACACAACTTTAGGATGAGAAAAAGGAATTAAAGATAGACTTATGCAATTCAACTCAAGAAAGTTCAAAAGAAGGGATGCCAAGCATTTATCATTAAGATAAATGAGATGTAAGAATATAAGGAACCATCCATTGAGGATTATCCTTTTATAATGAACTTTTAAGATGTGTTTTCAGAAGAATTACCTAGATTTCCACCCAAACATGATTTTGATTTCTCAATTAATATCATACCTAGATCAAAATCATAGTCTAAGGTACCATATAATATGATAACTACCAAATTGGTTTAGTTGAATTCTCAACTACAAAAATTATTATCAAAAGGGCTTATTTGACCAAGTGTGTCACCATGGGGTACATTAATTATAGGATGTTAAATAAGGCAACAATCAAGAATAGATATTTTCTACCTTATATTGATGATCTATTTGATGAGATGAAAGGGTAAATAGTCTTTTATAAGATTGATCTTAGAGTAGGGTATCATCAATTGAGAATTCATGATGAGCATATTTTGAAAACAATGTTCAAAACTTGATATGGGCATTATGAGTTCACAATGTTACTTTTTGGTTTGAAAAATAATGCTACAACATTTATGAATCTCATGAATAGTGTGTTATGAGATTATCTAGATTGTTTTATGTTGGTATTTCTAGATGACATCCTCATATATTCCAAGGATGAGGAAGAACATTTATAGTATTTAGAACTAATTTTTCAACATCTATAGAAGCACATGTTATACATCAATTTGTCTAAGTTTGCATTTTTATAAAAGAACATGCAATATCTGGAACATATTATCTCCATAGAAGGAATTTTAGTGGATCCAATGAAGATAAGATCCTTAATGGAATGGCTAATGCCTAAGAATGTACATGAGGTAAGGAGTTTTATGGGATTAATAGGCTATTATAGTAAATTTATTCCAAATTTCTCTAAGATAGGTAATCCAATTACCTCTATTTAGTAGAAGAATTAGAGTTTTATCTGGTTAGACAAGTGTGAGAGAGCCTTTTAGGATATAAAAAGAAGGCTTACTTCAACAATAGTACTAAGAGTTCTTGATCCTAATAGTCAATTCTTAGTGATAATAGATTCATCTAAGGATGGACTTGGAGGATTTCTTATGAAATATGTTTTAGTTGTAGCTTATGAGTCTAGGAAATTGAAACCATATGAGGTGAATTATGCCCCTCATGATCTAGAACTTTCTAAAATTATGCATGCCTTATAAGTTTGAAGGCATTATTTATTACAAAAATTATTTGAGCTCAATACTAATAACTTGGGACTCAAGTACATCTTCACCCAACCAAAATAGAATGCTCATTAGAGATGATGGTTAAAATTATTATCTAATTATGATTTTGATATTAATTATATAAAAGGTAAGGATAATAGAGTTGTAGAAGGTACATAATAACCATGGACACTATTAGGATTACTTTTTGAGATCAAATAATTAGAATCTTGATAGGATATGTATTCTATGATTATGTCAAGAAAGTATTGTCCAAAAATGATCAAAATACTAGGTATAAAGGATTCAAGATAGGGAGTGATGGTATTTTGAGTTATAATGGTAGGATGTATGTTCTTGATAGAGAGACTCTAAGGAGCACAGTGATGAAGAAATTTCACAATGCCCCATATTTAGGACATTTAGGTGTAACCAAGGTCATGGCTGAGCTAAGACCACTTTATTTATAGAAAGGGGTCAATAAATATGTAGTGGATTTTTTATCTCATAAGTTAGAATGCCAGTGTGTGAAAGTTGAACATGTGCATCCAATAGGATTGTTGTATCCACATGATATACTAGAGTAGAAGTGGTAGGTAATTATCATGAGCTTTATCCAAAGTTTTCCATTATCATGGAACTAACATGATATGATTTTGGTTTTAGTTAAAAAACTAACCAAGGTATCCCACTTCATACCATATAACTTGACATATGATGCACCTATGCTTGGAAAGAGATTTGTGAAAGAGGTGTACTGATTGCATAGATTTTTAGAAAAAATCATTTTAAACCAAGATCTAAGAATGACTTCCATATTTTGGTTAACTCTAAATTTAGCTTAGGATATGTAGTTGAATTTTAGCACTACTTATCAACCAAAAATTGATGGATAGATAGAGAGAGTTAACTAGGTTTTGGGAGATCTCCTTTGTATGTATTTCATGGATAAATAATATAAGTGGGAGGAGTACCTTCTATTAGTTGAGTTTGCTTACAATAAATCATACCAATCTACATTGAATATGGATCCATTTGAGGCATTATATAAAAAGAGGTGTCACCAATCAGTTGGGATAGGTTAGAGGAAAGATTAGTCTTTAGACCGTATATGCTTTTGGAAATGAAAGAGAAAGTCAGGGCAATCAGGTAATAATTAGTTGAGGAAAATAATATATATATAAAAGTTATGATGATCTGAAGAGAATAACAAGGTAGTTTTTTGAAGGTGATAAAGTGTTTCTAAGGGTTAAGCCTCAAAAAATATTGATTAAGTTTTAGAGTTTAGCTAAACTTTCACCAAGATATGTGAGACTCTTTGAGGTTTTAGAAATGGTCAACCCTGTAGCATATGGGATTACATTGCCACCAGCTCTAGCTCTTTTACATAATGTCTTCCATATGTTTTATCTTAAAAATTATGTTGTTTATCCTTCACATGTGTTAGATGGGAATTATTTATAGTTTCTAGATCTTGGGGTGGTCATGGTTGAACCAATCAAAATAATTGACACTTTTAATCTCAGTTTGCATAATAGAGAAATGTCATAGTGTGAGGTCTAGTGGGACCAATATTATGAAGATAGTACCACTTGGGAAGACTATGATGAGTTTTAAAGGTAGTTTCCACATTTTTTTTCTTTATTTACTACTACATATTATGCTATTTTTTGCTAAATAATGTTTTAAATTCAAAACTTATGTTTGAATAAGTGTCATTGGGATGATGACCAACTTTAAGGGAGAAGGATGTCACATCCTAATTTCTCTCTAATATTAATAATATATTGATCCATGTATTTTCATGGTTATTATTTGATTAACTACCATTTGATTAAGATTTATTTCATATGCTAATTATAGGACAATTATATGTTACTTAATTTACATGATTGATTAGCTATGGAGTTAGTTGTACTTTCATGTTCTATACTTCATGATCATGTTTATATTTTATTCAAAAATATTTTGTGGATTATATATATGTTTTAGTCTAAATACCTTCATTATTGTGAGGTAAATGTAAGACAGATCCATGCCTTAGAGTGTGATAAAAGGAGGGCATCATCAAAGAGGGTGGTATAGATGGAGGCATTAGGGGACAATAGAGAGAAAAGATATAAACCCATGCAGACACCATGATAGATAGATTTATATGTTTTATTTATTACTTGAATTAGATAGCTATAATATGTCTTGAGTTACCTATATTTAAATGATTATTAATATATTTTATATTATGATATTGTTGATATTTGATGATCAATCTGATTTAGTTATATGATGGCACTAATCTAGTTGTGTTACTAAATTAATAGTTGTTGATGTTATTGCTTAGTTGATTAAATGAATCTATACCTATCTTATTATGACTCACTATTATATTAAACATAGCTAAATGTTTTATAAATAATATTTTGTTTAGTATTCATAGCTATAGGTATTAGATAGATTCTAATAATTTGCTCTGTCAATTTATTATGTGATTAATGTTTTAAAGTGTAGGGTATTTATAATTTTAAGTATAAATCATATTAATTTGATACATGATTAGCTTATTGTCATGTTTGTGAAATATGAACATAGAAATAAGTTTTCAAGTAATGCTATGCTAGATGGACATATTGAAGTCAATGGAATTATTGGATAACATTAATATTAACTCTTTTATTTCAATAGTTACATTAAATAAGGAATATATAGAAAGCTTAAATTATTTAAATGATATTTGGTAAATATCATTGTTTTGATTAAATTATCATTGGGTATGACAATATACTTAGGGTTTTTTAACTCTGTATTACTATGAATAGTTTTACAAACCATCCCTTATTGTGTAGGAGCTTTAGATTATTGAATAATATATAGGGTTAGATTTTATGCCTATCTATGGCTCGAATGTGTATATACTTAACCTAAAAATTTAGGTAATGAGGTTACAATATTTTTACCATTTTTGACTCTTAAGAAAATATATACATACACAGGTATATATATATGTATACTTTAGACTTAAATGACCTAATGTTTTACACACACACACACACACAAAGGTTACATATATTCAAATATATTATTGTGTGTATTGTTTCATAACCAATTTAAGGATTTATGTGCTATGGGGAAAAAATACTTAGTCTCTGTTGTTTAAAGCCTATAGCATGCATTTATAAACTTGTATTGAATTTGGTTAAATATTCTTTCTAAAGCCATAAAAACTATACAACATAAATATGTTAAAGATGCTTTTAGTTTATCTTGATAAGGTACAGTTGAGTAAGAATGTGTGTGTGTGTGTGTGTGTGTGTGTGTGTGTGTGTGTGTGTGTGTGTGTGTGTCTAATCATGTAAGTTTATTATCTAAATATATTTATATATATGATATACATGTATATTTGACTAATTCAACTATCTACATGTATCCCGTGTGTGTGTGTGTGTGCGCGCACACACACACACACACACACACACACACACACACGGGATACATGTAGATAGTTGACTTAGTCAAATATACATGTATATCATATATATATATATATATATATATATATATATATATATATATATATATATATATATATATATATATATATAATAAACTTACATGATTAGACACACACACACACACACACACACACACACACACATTGGTATGTTTTATAATCATGGCTAAGTTTTGAGTGTGTTTGACTAATTTGGGAAACATTTAAATATGAGGCATTAGAGATTTAATGCTAGCCATTTTAATGTTGTGTATGAAAATAAGCTTATTATTATACTTTTAGTATGTGGTTATAAGTTGGGTATTAATGTTATTAGATGGATGGAATAACATTTATAGTTGATTATTTTACTTATGTAACTTAATGCCTTAAATTGTTTCTTACCCAGATGGTAGGTTACTTATGTGGGTTGTTTATAAATCTATTTATTATTCTATAATAAATTAGATAATTTTAGATTCATTATATTACATTTGATGGACTAATGTATGTTTTTGATTATTTCATACTTAACATATTTTATATCTGATAATAGGGAATATTCTATTTAAATCTATTTGTTTTTATATTTTTATATAATTAACCAATTCTTGCATTTATGACCCTAAATAAATAGTGTGACAGATTCCACTAGTTTAATTAACATCATTAATGTAAGAGAAGGTGTAATCTAATTGAGTGGTGTATATGAAATTGACTGATCCTAGAGATTAATAAATATTTGAAAACTTTGGCCAAAGTAATTTTTATAGTTAAAAATTTTAAGTTCATGTGTTTGATATAGTTTACATGTTTGTATGATATCATGTTAGAATAAAATTCTTTATGGTATACATCATGTATTAGTTATCTTACAACACACAGGTTCTAGTTTGTCACTTTAGATTGCCATACCATCATTATATACCCATCCATTAAGGGAGGGACATTATATTGCTGGAAGATAGTGCATGGAATTGATGATCCATGCTTGGTGTGAAAAACACTCAGATGATGCTCTCCCTCCCTACAACAACACTTCACTAGGGACTACACTTGAGATTACCAATGGATACTTGAGTTCATTGAGATTCATGCTTTGAGGAGCTTTATATCATAATAATATTATTATTGAGACATTATTATTACTAAAACTATACTATTTATTCATTTTTACATTTATAATAGTGGTTTTAACATTGTATCAGTCATGGATGAAATTATAATATTACTATTATGAAATAAATGCAATATTTATTATTTATTCAACATTACTCATGTTTTGATATATCATTATCACAATGATCATTAGCTAAATGGATTAGATATAAACCTTGTGGGGTTAACTAAATAGAATATATTTAATTAAATATCACTTGGTTAGTTTTTATTATGGTGAAATCTACTAGATGAATATGTGTAATTAATTTAATTTTTTTTACTCTATTCTGATAAAACCTAGTGGGGTTATTGCATGTGGGGATAATTATTACATTCCTAGGTTTTATAAAATGATATAGGTAAGAATTTAGATGGTACAAAAAGTTATGAAGCTATTATAGTTAGAATTTTGGTAAGGGTCGATATAAGAAACTAGTCTCTTCATATTATTCTTGTTGATAACATTATCATCATTAGGATAGATAGAAGTTTTGACATTGTTGGTAGTGGGTGGTTGAGTAGTACTTGATTGATGATTAGGAAGAGGATCCTTCCAATATATGAGATGAGTGTTAGTTTTCTTAAGGGCATTATTTTTAGTTTTGGTTTATTGAACCTTAGATGTCACTTCATAAGCTTGTTAATGCTCATAGATTAGGGTTCATGATCAAAATTAGGAATATTAATATATTCAAGAGCAAAGTTTCATAATTGGTGAAAACTTTCATGATAATAACCCCAAATTACATTATACTGATAAAAATTGTATGGATCATACCAATGTATGGTAGGGTGAGTAGGGTCAAGATATCATGGTGAAGGCCTAGGAGGACACCTTTAAATTTTTGCCATGGAAAGAGGTTTATGGGAATCCATGTTTTTACTTGGGAATTTATAGAACTAGGTTATGGTAAATGGTTAGTTAAAAGTGGTTATGAAAAAGTGGAATTATTGGAACCAATTGGAGTAATAGTATGAATAAAATCATAATTTTTTGTAACACCATAATTGGCATCATGTTTGTTCTTTATAGTTCATAAGTTTTTGTGTTTTAGTAGAGGATGAGAAGGTTCAAATTATCTTATGAGAAAATATTGATTCTTGGCTTGGTTGAGGGATTCTTCCAGAGATTTGGGTGAAAGGGTCCTAACATGATATTTTAATTTAGGATGAAGAACATTAGTGAATTAGTGGAAGAGATTGTCTTCTAACATGTTATGTTTAACTCTATTAGATAAGGTTTTACATCAATTAATGAACACTTGCATAGTTTCAAATTTTGATTACTTAAAGTTGATGAAGTGAGCTAATTTATTTTTAAGAAGTTTATTAGTTTGAAACTATCAAACTAATGCATTAACTAAATATTATAAACTAGATATAGTATGATATTTGATTTTATTATAACAATCCAAAATATCACCTACGAAGGTTTTAGATAAGAGCTTGGTGGAGGTAGAGGTATTAAGTTTAATCAAGTCTTTGTATAAGTTTTTGAAAGATTTTTAGTGCAAAGAAGGATCAATGAACCCATTATAAGTGATAGTAAGAATAATAACACCTATGTCAATGTTTATAATTTTAGGAACTAAGAGTTCGTTTTGTAGATGTTTGATAGTCTAGTTGAGAAGTGGAGGTTGATGTATAAGGTTACCTTGTGCATCTCTAAGGGGGTGATGGGGAGGTATTAGGATTTAGCACTCCCCATTGAGTAGGTTGAGGATGAATTTTTAATTGTAAAAGTTAGTTTTGAATTTGTATCATTTGATTTGTACTATTATTTTGAAAAATGGCTATTTAGTTCATGGCTTAAAATAAAATTTAATTAGTGTTGATAGTGGCTTGAGTAGTAGAAGTGGTTTGAGATGAACTAGAGGTAACATTGACTTGATTATGAACATTGGAACTTTAAGTGGGCCTACTTGAGGAAAGCATGGTCATAGTAGTTGAGATACTAGGAAAGGTTGAAGAGTAAGTAGTAGAGAAAGTTGAAGGCATGAAATAAGAAGTGGGTATTGAAGAAGAAAAAGTCATAGGATAACTTGCCCCAATGCCTGTAGATAAATTATGCATAGGTGAAGCTAGATAGTCAAGGTAAGGTCCCATCATGAGATTGTAGATGATCATGGGATCATTTTGTTGATGTTTGGGGTTTTTGTTGATGAAGATTATCATCTATGAAGTATGTTTAAGATCAATATCATCCTCAAAAATAGGTATTTTTTTAGGATAGTTAAGTGGATCCAAAATTTTGGGAGGAGGTGACTCATAGTTTTTGGTTCTAGTGTCCACATGGACATTACTGACATCTAGATTTTCCATAAAGTATAGGGAATATGATAATGAAGATGCTTATAAGGGTTAGTTAAATTCATCATATCATTTTGATTTTGCATTTCACTTTCATCAAAATGTATTACATGATGAAAAGTGAAGATAAAATTAGAAATAAGGAAACCTAATAAATCAAGATAGTCAACTTAGTTTTATAGGAAAGAAAAAATAAAATTTGGATAGAATACTAAGTTGAGATGACCAACTTAGTTGTGTAGATAGGAAAAGGGAAACAGTATGGAAAGACTACTAAGTTGAGCTGGTCGACTTAGTTTTATAAACAAAAATTAAAAAAGTTTGGATAAATAACTAAGTTGAATTGGTCTACTTAGTTATACATGTAGGAAAATATATAGGTTTAAAAACCTACTAAGTTGAGCTGGTCAACTTAGTTGTACAAGTAGTAAACAAACATAGTGTGAAAATATGACTAAGTCGAGTTGGTCAACCTAGTTACACAAGAAGGAAAATGTAGAATTGAACAACCTACTAAGTTGAGTTAGTTGACTTAGTTTTATAGGTAAAAAAATATAGAATTATAATAAGTCATTTTGGTCAATTTATTTAAATATGAAAAAACTAATAATGATTTGAATTATTTAGTTCTTAAGGTAGCATTAAAGTAGATAAAATACTAAACTATCTAACACACAACACATAATTTTATTAATGGTGGTTAATATAATCTACAATATAATAGAGAATAAAAATCAACAAGTATAAAATATGATTTTTTAACAACTAATGCTAAATAATTATCTAAAAAAAAGATTAGGAAGATATAATAAAATGTTTTGATTGATTTGTAATGTCCCAAAGATACTTGTTTGTTTGCTGGATAGTGACAATCCAATATTTTAGAGTGCTAACTATGGATGGAGTTATATTCCCATAAACCACTAAAATTGGTTTCAATGGTAAGTTAGAAGTAATTTATTGGTTATAACCACTAACTGATGCATCATAAGATAAAATATATGGATGGATTCCTAATGTTTGATTCAAAGGGAAATCCTAGGTATTTTTGAAATCTCCCAAGATACGTGGAAATTAAATACCATGTTTAAATATGTACGATGCTATGATTATTGGGGAAAGCCCCTATTTCCATAATATTTATAAATTATAGATAAATATTTTAAAAATGGATCACATATCCATTCATGATAGTAGTTAAGTAGTTTTAAAACTATCGATACATAATTTTTAGAGCAATCAAGACAAAGTGAAAATAGATATGAAAATCAATTGTTGAAGACTAATTTACAATTTTAGAGAGTAAATAAAAAAGTAACCAAATATTTTCAAATCAAAATGTGAGATTAATTACTAAGAAATTAATGTGAATTACCTTGCTTATGCTAAAAGTAAAAGACACAAAACAAGTTTTGTTAGGCCGATATAGTTAGTAAAACGAATAGAACACAATCGGGTAGGTTGATCTAGTTTATTCTGAAATAGGCTAAAAAAGATAGTCAATGAGGTCAAATTAATTTATTTGGTAAATCAAATAGACATATAACTAATTTAGCCAAGTCAACTTTGTTAATTATGTGATACATCTTTACAAAACAAAAAAATTGGTAAACATAGTCTAGAAATTGAAATGCTGAATAATTTTAGATAAAAGATAGAAATGACAAATTAAAATAATTGAAAAAAATCTAAATATGAAGCTTGTTTAGAGTGAACTTAAAAAATATAACTAGGTTGACCAGGTTGACATAGTTGGTTGAGTAAAAATGATAAAAACCTGATTGTTAACCGTATTGTCTATAATTGATTGTGTTATGCAAAGGCAAAAATATGAAAAACATAGAGGTTAAATAAGATAGAATAGGTGGAATTAGTATGTAGATAGATAAATACTAAAAGTATTAAATTAAAATAAAATCAACCAACATGATCTAGTTTTATAAAAGCTAAAAAGTAAAAATTACAAATTTGAACTAGATCAACCAACTTGATCTAGTTGATTGTAAGTGAAAATCTAGAAAATAGAAAAAAACACTCAGTTTACCAATGTGATTTATTTTATTATAAATGAAACCCTATAATTTAAATTAAAAAATAGATCAAGTAACTCCATGTAGTTGACTATAGATCCTATACTTGTAAATAAAGGAAAAGACTAGATCTACTGGATTGATTTAGTTGATTGTGATAATAAAACCAACAAACATAAGATAAAATGAGGTCGACCAGTGTGACCTAGTTGACTATGGATCCTAAATTTTTAGATAGAGGTTAAGGCTAGATTGACCATCCCAATTTAATTTTTTTTAAATAAATAATAAAAATGCAAGGGTTAAATTCACATCTGGTTCACTAGAAAATATGTAACAAATTAAGATAGATCTATAGTTTATTTGAATTAGTAAGATCTAAGATAAAGTAAGGTAATAAATTAATGTCTATTGTAATACTATTTATATTAGTAACATGAATAAATTGGATCTACTAAACCTAACTAAGGGATATCTTGCCACACAACACCAAAGGAGAGGGTTCTAAAGCCTCTAGGAAAATTACACTTTAAAATAATGCGAGATAGGTATAAATACATAAAATAAAACTAATATAGTGTTCAGTAAAGCTTATGGTATAAATGGAATTATTAAATACAAATAAAAAATCTAGGGATCATGGTAAGAAAATAGGGGCCTACATCACCTAAAGTGGAAGATGAGAAGCAAATAAAACTTTATATCTATACTAAGTTTAATCATAGAGGTAATCTAAGCAAGTAGTTATACATTTAACACATATTACTTATATAATATCTATCTATCAAATGAAATAATTAATAAGACATGCTATTGGAGTAATTTTACTTAGATAATCAATCAAGAAAGATATATTCCCACAAAACCATTAGTTTTCAAAAATGAGGTACATCTAATACATATAGGGTGAATGGTAAGTTAAAAGTACATTTTTATAAGACAACTACCAAACTACTAAACATAAAAATTAAAAACCTAATGCACAAGTAAATAAAAAATAACAAATTTAGATCATAAATGACCCAATAAATTCTCCCTTGATCCAAAAGAATATAGAAGATGAAAACACTAGAGCAATGACTCTAAAGTAATCAAAGGAACTCTAATGCAATTATAACTAGTGCACTATACCTCATAGTAATGATAAAAATCAATATCACTCCATAAATAAGCCCACCCTATGAATTATGGCATAAATGGATAATGAACATGATCAAAGCCTTCTCATCCCCTATGATCATCTATACTATATTATAATAGTACATTATTAAAGCCTATCCAACTACATCAATTCACATAAGGCTCCACCCTAAAGCACATCCAAGTGACTGATTTATACTATGTATGGCACATCTCCCTAATATCTAATAAACACTAACAACCTTTGATCAAATTTGAAACTCCTAGTAACCCCTATCAACTTGTATTATCATTGATGATTGATCGAATACCAACAATTCTATATCTTCTCCCCCTATTAAGGGAGAGGTTATAATTTATATAAAGAGAAAAACAAAATCAAACAATCCTATCTAATCCATATCATGAATATCAAGTATATAATCCAAAACTAGAATAAAGAAACAACTCAAGCCAAAAAATGCTACTAAAATAGATCTTGATCTTGAGTCTAATAGTTTGCACAATATGAGTAAATCATTGATCACTCAACATAAGGTGTTATGTCCATTTGGACCATAGAACTTGGATATATATGAGGTCTCATGATAAAGGAAGTGTTATAATAACTTGTATATATAGAATAACTATAATATCTACCACTAGAATGACCTTTATAATTGGCTTCAACTTTTTTGTTTGTATATCAGGTCATCGAGAAGGACATACATTTGCAATATATCCAATACCATCACATTTAAAACATCTAAGCTCTTTCTTATGCTGATGAGATCTAGAATAATATGAATAACTAGAAGAACCACTAGAGTGAGAAGAGTACCTATGGTGATGTTTGTGTTTTAAATATCCTGGAGAGTGCCAATGAGAACATTGTAGAGACTATCTAGAATGAAATGAAGAGTGTCTCAGAGAATGTCTCAGATTGTTTTAGAGAATGATTTTGAAAATAACTATATATATGATGATGATATCTATGATGTGAATTGGATTTTATATAATGATCCTATTTATTAGGGTTACTCTTCTTATTTTTAAACTGTCACTCATGTTGAGTCAACAACTCATAAATAGAGTGAAATTTTGCACTATTGAGATTATCACTAAGCTATAATATTTCAACAAAGTTGGTGTATGAAAAACTTAGTATATTTAAGGTGATTTAAATAAGCATGTCATCATTAATTTTTTGACTTATCATGAATTTTTCTTGTTTTAATGTCTTCATCCATGAAATATATTTTAATACGACTTCATCATATGCTAGCTTATTGTTTAAAAGTTGAATAAGAATATCAATTTTCTTGTATGTATGTTATTTGTCATATACATATTTTAACACTTTCCATATTTTCCATGTGTTAGATTTAACAACTTCAATGTGGATAATCACTTGTGTAGTGCAAGATTGATTTTAGTACTACAAGTGTATGTTTATCATGCTTTTGGTACTCAAAAATTTTGGTAGGTTTAGAGGGTGGTATGGTTTATTTCTCTATTATTTTTTATAAATCAATTAAAATGAACATTATTTTCATGTGTAAGTACTATTATTTGTAGTTTTTAGGTGTTAATCTACCATTTTTAGAGATTAAACTTACAATTTTTCTATGATCACAAAGAAATATAAAAAAATATGAATGCTACCTAGGGATTTTCCTTGACCCTTGTAAGTAGATTCAAAATAAAATATAAATGTTTCTAGGGATCTATACTAAGCATAGGTCACAAAAATGAATGGTATTTTTAGACCCTTATATCACCGTTATAACCTTTTGATTGATAATCTTGTTTTATCCTTATAACCCCTTTATAAAAAATAATGTCAAAATATAAAGAATTGATCAAAATACAAGTTCACTAGGTTTTTAAACCCTTTACCCTCCTTATCTATTATCCAATAAAAAAATAGACTATCAACCTCCCAATAGATAAACTTGATAATGAAAATACAAGATATTTTAATGTTTTCTTTAGCTTCTCAATGAAAAATACATATATGTTAAAATTTTCATGGCATTATTTTTTCCACCAGTATATTAAAAAAAATATTCAATGTAAAAACTTATAGGGTAATTTTTTACTAAATTATTTTGTTTTTTACCATGCCTTATTACTTTTTATGAAGCCCACTTTGGGTTTAGGGCTTGAACAACTCCATCACAACTTAGGTGGCTGTGATTGCTTTGTCCTTGTCACTATTCAACCAAAGTTGTGTAACAACCTTGCAAGCTAACCACTGTGTCAATGAAGAATTTTATTTCAGACCCACTTTTTTATAAGAAATACACCAAGGAAGAAGTGAAGTTCCATATGATTTTTTAAAAATACTTTCTAGGTAGGAAACCATAAAAGCCTCAAACTTGGGAACCTCATATATCTCTCTAATGCATTTAAAAGTAAGGGAAGTAGGTAACAATCCAAGAATGCATTAACAATAAAAGATATGTTTACTACCTCAACTTTGTCAATGGCATGAATAATATTAAAGGATATTTTTTATAGAAAATTTACTTGGAGCATTCTAATTTTTTAGAATTACAAGGTTTATATTATATTTAGTTAGGAATTCATGTACTACATTACAACTAAACAAACCTAGTCACTTGGAACAATCTTTATGCTCTTTATTCAAGTTACCATCGTTATGTTTTCGTATCTTTAAATTTATTCTTTCTTCATTACTTAATGAGTAACCATTATATGGTACCAATAATAGGACCTAATATTGGAGGAATTTACTCAGATAATCAATTAATAAAGATATATTCTCATAAAATCATTATTTTTCACAAATGAGGTACATCCAACACATATAGGGTGAATGGTAAGTTAAAAGTCCATTTTTATGAAACATAAATACCAAACTATCATAATCTAAAAACTAACAACCTAATTCATAAGTAAATAATTAATAACAAATTTGGGTCATAAATGACCTAATAATAATAATAAGAGTTAGGAATACTTACTTTGGGCAAACCTATCGAGTCTCAATATTTCCCTTGTCTAATGGTGATTTGAAAGAGGTTTTTGTGGATTTTTGAGGATCACAATATAGAAATCAAATCTAGAATAAAATATTCCTACTTTGCATCCAATATCTCCAACAAGATAATTAATCTTCTTTCCAAGGCAAACCCTAATCAATGGCTCCTTCAAATGCAAATTTAGTAGAATTAAAAATTGTAATGATGAAAAAATGAATGTTACCCTCTATTGGATTGAAATGACCTTGTATTTATAGAAATGGATAAACCTTAAAACCTTATAGAAATTTAGGTGACAAGACTGGCTAACTCAATCTAGTTTATTAGAAAAGGTTAATGTTAGGCCTTGAACTAAGTCAACTAAGTTGATTTAGTTCTGTCATGTGTGCTTAATATTTTATAATAGGATTGGCCTAACCTACTTAGTAGGAAACAGGGTGTTTAATTATTTATGGGATTTTTGAAAAGACAAATGCTTATGGAAATGTGTAAATGGGGTTTGGATTACTTGGGGAGTTGGATAAGTAGGATTTATAATGGGTTTAGGTAATGATAGATTCAACTAATAATATTTCAAAGCACAATGGTCTAATCATCCCTTTACTGATTCCCCTTTTAAGGCATGTACTTAGAGAGATCTAAACTAAATAGATTCTTACAAGATAAAAAACATCAATAAATGACAAAGTTTAAAAATATTGTGTGTATACATAGAGTACCTATTTTATCCTCAAGAATGTCTTTTCTAATAAAATAAAAGTGTAATTGTTAAGGCAAAATTCAATGCACATAAAATGGTGACCATATGCCATTTGCATAAAATAAAAGAACCTTTATGTACATTTTAAAACCCTATAATTTCACCTAGAACACATGGATTGAACCTTGGAAATTAATCTATGGTAAACGTCATAGTAATCAATGTTGAAATGCAAATTTTATGCAATTAAGAGACCAATTATTATCTTCTAACTAACATTTTACATTTGGGACTTATACTTATAAATCCATCACATACAACACATCCAATTAAGAAAATGACATGTGCTCCCATGACCATGACCTCCAAATACACCCAGATGTTTGTTTTTATAGATTGTAAAGAGTGTAGAAACACTAACAACAAATGTTATCAACATTGAAATCATAGTTGGAGATCTCCATCTTCAGTGATTCATGGCTAAAAAATGGAACTACCAACACATTGAGAGTGGAAGATATTATTTAAGACTAGGTTATTTGCCTCTAATCATGTTTGATCAAGAGATGGAGTGTATGAAACAAATTAAGATAGATCTACAACTTATCTAACTTAGTAAAATCCAAGATTAAATAAGACAATCGACTAACATTCATAGTAATACATGTTTATATCAAGATCTATTAAACCTAACCAAGGGATATCTTACCACACAACACCAAATGAGAGGTTTCCAAATCCTATAATAAAATGACATTGTGTATTAAACCTAACTAGGTCTAAGTAATTGAAATAAAATTAATCTAGTGCTCATCAAATATTATGGCACAAATGGGGATAGTTAAACATAAGCAAATAATCAAGGGGTCATTATAAGAAAATGGGGGAATAAATCACCCAAAATGGAAAATGGAAAGTAAATAAAACCCTAAATCTACACCAAGTTTAAGTATAGAGGTAATCTAAGAAAGGAGTTATATATTAAACACATATTACTTACACAATATCTATCAATCAAATGAAATAACAAGAGTTAGGAATACTTACCTTGGATGAACTTGTTGAGTTTCAATATCTCCCTTAGATAATGGTACTTTGAAAGAGGTTTTTATGGATTTTATGGATCACACTATAGAAATACTCTCTAGGTTATATGATTCCTACTTTGCATCCAAATCTTACCACAAGACAAGTAATCTTTTATCCAAGATAAACCCTAATAAATGGCTCCTTAAAATGTAGATTTATAAGAACTAAAAACTATAATGATGTGAAAAATAATATTCCCTTCTATTGGATTGAAATGAGCCTTGTACTTACAACAATGGTTAAGCCTTAACCCTTTTTAAATTTCAATCAAAAATATAGGATAGCTCAATCCCATTAGTTAGAAAAATCTACCATATGAATAGAACTAAGTTAGCCATACTGACTTAGTTCATAATATGGGATTAATCCTTTCTAAAAATATGAGCCTATAAAAATTATTAGAAAATGGGGTATTTGCATAGTTAGGGACTATTGAAAGGAGAAATTATTATGGAAATGAGTAGATAGGGTTTAGATTTATTGGGGAGTTAGATAAGTGGGATTTGTAATGGGTTTAGGTAATGATAGAGTAGGCCAAAAATATTCAAAAGAACCAATAGTCTACCCACCCCTTCCCTAAGTGCACTTTTTAAGGCATGCACTCAGAGAGATCAAATATTGATAGGTTCTTTCAAGAGCGAAAACATTAGTAAATGATAAAGTTTAAAAATATTATGTATCTACATATACCCCACTTGAATCTCATCATTTATCACACAGTTATAACATGGGATGGTTCTGTGAGAAAGAACATATCAACACACAACACTATGGTAATAAATTAAAATAGAAATTGGAAAGTAAAATTTAAAATGGTAGTAGGGAATTTATGGAAATAATTAAAATTAAAATATTCATACCTTGTCTTACCTTTATCAATGAATGGTTGTCTACTTTATTTTTGGTCATGATCATGGAGGGAATATTAACTAATTTGGACAAAATTTAAGGATACAAGGTTAAAGAGAAAAAATAATAATCACAAGAAGAGCAATGTAAATGATATATTTCATAGTTGAATAAGTTACTTGGAAATTTAGAAAGCTAGGATGAAAAAATATAATTTAGGATCAAAAGATTAATGAAAATAAATAAAATAAGAGTAAATTAGCTAACCAAAAATCCAAGGCTACTAAATGATTTACAAACACAATAAATGTACCTTAGGTAAGAAAATTAATAATTCATATCAAACAAAGGACATATGAAACTAAAAATAATGTAACTAAAATCAATGTGAGAGAAGTAACAATTCATACTAAAAAAAATATGGAAAATAATATGAATGTAAACAATATTGATGAAAGATAAGAAACAACCCAAACTCATTCAACAATGGAAGAACTAAAAGTATATTAAAATAAACAAAACAAAAATGGCCCACAAAAAAGTAAATGAGAAAACTCAAATTTGGAACCATAACCAAGGGAAATACAATAAGTATAAGACAATGATTAAGAAAGGATCTCATAACCACTCAAAGATGCATCTTCAATTCTAATGATAGATGAATTAAAATAATCTTATTTTGAACATTTCTAAAAGAGATGAAGAATAGGGAATAAAGAAGTTGGAAAAATATTTAGAAATAAACTTATCTATCAAGGAGGGATATGAAATGGGTGGTGGGGGAAATTAAGGTTGCACAAAAATGAATAATCTTTATCAGAAATAAGACATTGAAATAAAGTTGGCAAGAAAAAAATATTTTTAACATTAAGGGCTCTAGAGAACTCACCCTATCTGCATAAATTTGGATTAACAAATAAAGTATAACTATCATCCTATAAAGGTAAAATATGCATGAAAAATTAAAATAGACCTACATTCCCATGTTATCCTCATTTTTTAATATCCCTTACAAAGTTTTCAATCTACTAAAAATATTAGGTACTTATGTGAGAATTTAGTTCTGGCACTATAAATATATTTTAAAAAGTATGAGACCTCCACCCTATTCTAGTGGACTACCACACCCTAATGTACTTCAAATATATCATGAGGCTAACTATGGATCTTGAGATTAAACTAAGATAGGAGATGTGATAGATAATAATCACATCTTTTGGTGTGATTTTGATTTTTGTATATTTGTTTTTGCATTTTGATCATTTCCTTTTGTTTTCATGACCTAGATTTTGATTTTTATGGATTTATCTATTCCTCCTCCATATAGATTTAGAGAACCAAACATGGGTGTTAAAAATGACTATAATTAAATAGTTTACATTTGGTAGCTATATAAAATAACTTAAAAAACATGGTGTCTATGACTCTTGTATTTGTACATTAGATGTGAGTGCTATATTGAAACTGAACTTAGTGTGCCCATAGTGAAATGGAACAAGGGAGAGTTGATATAAGTGAACATGGAACAATTGAGATACCACAAATTGCATAAAATGTGTATCATGAACCTGGTATAATGACAAGTACAATTCATCATCATAAGAGATAGTGTAGGTGAGGGGAGACATGTGAAATAGATTTGTTAAAGTTGTTATTAAAACAATGAATATGACTAATTTTAAGAGTATGAAATCGCAACTCTCAACCATCACATTATATTTTAAGGAATAAAATTAGCTAAGATTGAAAATAAAAGCATTTTAGAGGATGAATATTTGTGTGGAAAGCCTAGTCCTCTCAAATTTCTTACACTTCAACTCAAAAATGATAAATTGAATAGGTGTAAAAATAGAAAATAACATAAATGTATTTTATGAGGAAGTCTTGGTCCTACCCAAAGTCTTTCAATAAAAATCAAAAAATAAAATAAAAAAATGTGGGAACATAATGAAATTTTTAAAGCAATGAATCAATGACCCAAAATAAACTTGAAAGATAATACTAGAAACATAAAAAATATTCATGAGTGTAAACACTTAATTTTGACCACTTCAATGTCTAAAATGCACTTGGAGTGATTTTATATGACCACACACAAATGTAATAAAAATTTAGAAAATGATCTAATTTACCCACACAAATATTTATTTAATATAAATTTTACAATAGCATGTTCCTAATTGGGGAAATACACTAGAACGTCATGACAATTTTATCAAGCACACCCCAAATGAACTTGACCCTTTATAAATTTTATTCTAGGGAAATTAAAAGAAAATTTAATTTTATAAATGATATTGTAAATGATTATTCCTCTAATGGTTAATTAATAACCTAATCAGTTAAATTAAACATTCTCTAATATAGAATTTCATAGCTTTTTGAAAATTTGTATTATCTAAGATAACTAATCCTTTTATTGCCTCATCTTAATGACATTGCATAGGTAAATTCAATGGGAAAGGAGAGGATTGTAATCAAGTTCTTGAACTCTCTTACACATTCTTACACAATACAAAATAGGTCATGATTTAAATTTTATTTTAAATCTTTCCACACTCCAAATTACCTTAAATGGACCCTCTTACATTTCAAACCTCTAATATTGATGAGGATGAGGACTCATTCCTATCCATCCATTTAAAAATAAAAATGGACTATCCTTAGTGATTCAAAAAATCTATAAATTTAAGGTCCCACCTCAATTATAGACAAGCTTTGTGAACCTAAACTTACTCTACAAAAATAATTAAGGATCTTCATAATTCTAAATCCAAATCAAGTGTAAACAAGTGGAGATGCTACCCACATATGCATTCAACATCGCCAAAGACCTCTAGTTCTATAATCCAAGCACATACATATTCAAAACTTAAAGAAAAGGAAGTCTTTAAAGGAAGGTATAAAATGTATATAATTTCTATTTTATTTGATTCACCTTACACTTAATATTTATCAAACCTAGTGGATAGGATTTTTATGTTAGTCTCAATCAATTGTTTATATGTTTATTCTTAACGATCTAACTGACCCTCTTTAGATTCCTCTCTCACATAATGGGCCTCTCTCACATAATGGAATGCTTGGTGGGATAATTATGCACCCCAAAAAATATTTTAGGCCCTTCCCACTCTTATAATTTTAAAATGTTACCTAATTACTAGGCTAATTCACCTTTTTTCTTCAAAAAATGTGCAAAAATCCATTCTAGGTCAAAATGGTAGAAACACCCATATGTTTCAGTGATTTCATCCTAAAAAAAAGTGGAAATGTCATGTTTCCTATTTTACTATGATTTTATAGGTAGTTATAATCAATGAAAACATGTTGTTAAATTGTGGAAACACTCTGTAGAGTTGGCGGAAACATCCCTCAAATTAGAAAAAATGTATAGATTGACAAAAATGACTAATGGAATATTTTTTATAATTTTTTATTTTGATGAAAACATCATTGAAATTAGTGCAAATGTGCTAATCAATGGAAACACCTTGTTAATTGGATGAATTGTTATAATTTCTCTATATTCTATTTGTTTTACAAACATTGACATAAACATGCTACTAATCAACATAAATGCTGAAACAATGAAAACATCATACATTTTGTTAAAAATGCATTGTCATAAAGTAAAGCCTTAAACAATCATTTTGACAAATTCCCACATTATCCCAAGACCAAACTAAAACCTTTTAACCACTTTCTTGTAGGTCCTTGGTCACATGAGTGGATTTAAAACTCAAAATAAAACACTTTCTTCTTTTCAAACATTTTTATTTGGTTCTAAAATGAACACAAAATTTAATTTAGGTTTAAAAACTTGTTCATTTCTAATTCATATAACTTCACACACTTATTTAGTTTTTTGTCATATCTTGAAGTGTTTTTTATGTAGTTACTTTATGCATATACTCTCCCCTTATCTGGGTAACCCATAAACATGAAGATAACCATTTATTTTTATCTTAAGAGATTCACCAAAGTATGCTCTTCCCTTTTCCTTAGTGGGATTCTTATGAATTATAAATGGTGAGGCTACATAATTGGGGTGTAATAGACTTCTTATGGGTTTTTAGGGCATGGTGATTAGGGGTTTATATCCCAACATTCATACCTACCCCATACATATGACAGATAATATAAATAGTTGGTAGGTGTCTTTTGGGCCAAGTAAAATCCCCCCCATACAGGGTTTCATAAAATCAATAGGTTAAATCCTAATTCTAATCTATTAGACATCACCATAAAGGAATATAGGGCCTCTTTATTAGGGGATGTATCTCCCTAGGAACATCTTGACACCTAGATCTCTTCTTCAGCATATTTTGTACCCATCTTGGAACCATTTAGTAGGCCAATGAAAACTTTAGATTAATACCTATTGGTCGAAAAATCTTCATTGATGCAATGGTGTAAAGGTAAAAACCCCTCATGATTACCTATCATGTATAAAATTTGAGAGAGGGTGGGTATTTCACCTACTTTTTAATAAATTTATTATAATCCTTACAATTTTCCTCTCAACATGAGTATATTGAAGGCTCAATGATTATGATATACTCCTAATTTTTGACTAAGATAGGATCATGTACTTGAAGGTTGTTTAATTGGATATGTCAAAACTCATAATATGTCCAAGATCAAGTCCAAAAAATAAATTCCTAATCATAGTCCATACACACTTATGTGATAAGGCATTACTCTATCTATATTTTGAGTCAAAAATCATTTCCTTCTACTTATTATGATGTCAAATTCAAAACCCAAAATTTATTCAAACTCCTTCTAGGTGTCATGCCAAAATTTATCTAAATGTATACCCCTCTTTTTAAAATCACATCATTATGCTGCCCATTTTGAACCAGCCCTAATTCTAAATGAATTCCAAGTTCTAGTTCAAAACCAATTCAAAACCAAGGTCCAATTCTAATTTAAGTCTAATGTTAAGGTCAAAGTTAAATAAACTTAATCTTATTTAACTAGTTAAATTCAAAGTCAAAAATCAACTCTTTTAAAGTCAAAGTCAAACCTTTCACTTTCAAAAGTCAAAAACTTAGTTTAATTAAGGTCAAACATTATCTATGATGTAACTTCAATCTAAAGATCACACAATGTTAAATTAAACCAATGTTCCAAAATAGATATTTTCAAAGCCTAAGTCAAATTTCATAATCAAATCAAACAACCTAGGATGAGCATTATAAAGTTCAAAAATCGTTAAACAATCAAAATTCCTTTTCTACATTCTTGAGTCAAGTTTCCAAGATAAGCAATTCACAGTCAAGACCAAATTTTAAAAACTTTTCAAGCTCTAAACATTGAAAAACTACATCTTTTATGAGACATAAACACTTAAAAATGTTTGATATACTTGAATTTGCATAGGATCTTGAAAAAAAGTTTGGTTCACTTACCTGTCCTACTAGGCTATTTACATTGATGCACTCATCCCATTTTGATACATGACTTGACGTAGACAAAACATGTTACTTTACACATTCACATTGACTAGCTTATTTCAAACTTCCACTTTGATCAAAATTATGTTCTAAATCAAAAAGAAATTTCAAGCATCCAAACCTATTCTAAAATGAGGATTGTAAATATGCATGTATTGGATTTATTTATAACCCCTATTTTGATGAAGGGATCATTTACAATCTATATGTGTATGAATAATATGTCACTAATAATGAATATGAGGTAAATCAACAATACCTCCTAAATGTCCCATTTAGTGTTGAACATAAATAACATCAACAATACCTCCCAAGTGTCATGTCTAGTGATGAACATGGACATCATCAAAAATACCTCCCAAATGTGCCAGATAGTGATAAATATGGGCACCATCAACAAACCTCCCAAATGAGTCATCTAGTGAAAACTAGGGATAAGATCAATTTATAGGACACCTTTTTTCTAACAAAGATGAAAACTTTGTAAAAATGATAGAGTTCAATGCTAAATTTCTAGATGGATTTATAGTGGAGAACTTATGCTATTTGGTTAGATGTCTTGACAAGACTTCCATTATATCACTAGATAATCAAACAACTTCTAGCCAAAGTTAGGATCTTGTACCATCCTCTAGCCAAACCATTGTGATATCTATCAAAGGAAAAGGTCAATTTGTTGATCCACATCCCCAAAGACAATTTATTACCTCAAAATATAATAGGATAGTTAGGTCATAACTACTTTCAACAAATCCCCAAATATTTTTGATATTCAAAATTCCCCACTTATAGAAAGAACTCTACCAATGAAATAACAATCAGATGTACTAGTCCATTCTACACCCAATAGTGATCCACTTACTAGTAACACATTAGTTACATATCTCTTTTCCCCTCTTATATCTTATAGTGATACATTGGATAACCCTAATATGAATCTCTCATTGTATTCTTCCTAAAATGTGGTTGAAAACTCTCAACTATTATACTTTAGTATGCATCAAGTGTCATCGCAAACTCAATAAAAAATTCTTCCAATTCCCCAATAAGTCATTTTTTCCAAAATTATGAACACTTCACAATAACAAGTTGAAAACATGCATGAATGATAATAATAGGTTGAAAATACCCTACCATAACAAATCCTTTTTATAATATGCAAAAAACCCTAATCAATCTTCCATTACAACAAGTGGTGACCAATCCTCTACTGTAACAAGTGGTGTCTAATCCTCCACCCCAAAAAGTGGTGACCAATCCTAAAATAAAATTCTATAATTAATAATGTGTTAATATTAGTCAATCACATATCACTTTTAGTCAATAATATACCTCTTCAAATCAACATGTTCTTTCCAAACATGTTCCACCTAACCAATAATAAGTTCATTTTATACAACAAATTCTTACAAATCAATAACATTTTCCTTTCCATTCTCGACAAGTCTAATTAAATCTATAAAAAAACATTTATCCATTCAGACCATAGTTCCTCCAATTCAATGTTCCATTTATAATACTCCTTTTAATGCCTACCAGTAAAAAGTGCCCTATCAATTAATCAAAGGGTGAACATTCCTGGTAGAGAAGCTAATATGATACCTATTTCCCAATATCCTATTCCACAACTTTATCCAAGTTGAGGTAATACACCTTTGAACACCCAACAACATGTACCCACTCTTTCTCAACCCATCCCCACTTTTCAATATTTACAAGAGGTGAAATATGTTCTCTCTATAATCCAAGTAGGGATCAGGATAAGAAGTTTAAATTAGATGATATATTCTCTTACTCCTTTGATATGAGCTACCTTTAAATACATTTTCTACATCATTGAGATGCATAAATTTGATGAGTACAAAGGTAAAGGCGATCTACAAGAGCACTTAAAAGAGTTTTTTGTTACTTGCCAAGAGGTGGCATGCATTAGTGTGTATTTGCTTAACTTATATCTCCATATTATTGTTAGTATAGATTTGGAGTGGTTTTTCCATTTTCCCAAAAATTCTATTGATAATTTTGATGACTTGTCTTAAAGGTTTGTGCAACACTTCTCCCATAACATAGAACATGAGGTTAATATGGTTGAATTGTGCCACACCAAATAAATAGGAGGAGAGATTTTTGATAGTTATTTGTAGTGGTGGCACATATTGGCTAGATGATTCCCACAAAACCTCCTAGATAAATAATTAACACCATTTTTTACTATAAACCTATAAATAAATGTCTCTTATAATCTCAAACTTCATTGTACAAATACATTTAAAGATATTATTGACAAAGGACTACAAATTATACAAGTATTCATTAATAAAGGGGTAATTAAAATCTATTCTCAAGACTAAAATCAAATCTAGGGTCAAAAGTAAGGTCTTGCACAAGTTCAAGAAAGTACATTTAAAAACCTAAAGTTTTCAATACGAAAATAATGTTTTGGGTGATAGGGTAATAAAATCTAGATATGTGTAAATGGTGAAACCACTACCTACCTAAGGAACTCCCCCTACTTAGTTTTTTACTTTGAAAAAGACCACCTCCAAGATGAGGTCAATATCAAAACAAAGTTTTGAATGACCTTGGTGAACCTATCGAGGTAGTGTTCTAGAAGCTAGTTATGACTAATATGATCATTTGGATGGTTACAAAACCATTTCTAGAAGTTTAACCTAAACCCAATTGGTATAGGTAGAATGAGTTATCTGATTACCATCAAGTTAAGGGTCATTCCATTCATAATGTGTTTATTTTAGACACTTCATTCAATATTTGATGGAGAATGGATAAATAGAGTTATAAAATGTTGCTTTAATGTCTAATCAAAATTTGGGTATTTAACAAAACCCATTTCCATAACACAACTCTAACAACTAGAATTAGAATCAATGCCAAACCAAAAATTAGAATACAATCAAAATTAAAGACCAAAACAACAAAAAAAATAAACTAGTTGGAATCAAGGTTAGGAAACCCATTCTAACTAAGTAATCTATAATAATGTCCCATATGAATACAATAATGTTACAGGTTGTGTTACTAGTGATCATATATACACTATCAAAATCAAATCAACAACCAATAATACCCAATATTCATTGCATTCCATTTTAGGACCTCCATTGCCATATGTTGGTAATCTTATTGTGGCTTGAAATGGAATAAATTCTCATTATCATCCAAGAGTTACCATTTTAGGCTCTCATTCAAATTATTATAATTATAGTAACCTCCTTCCAACTCAAGGTTGAGAAATCACCACTCAACATTCCAAGGTTATGATCCAATGTCCCACACCTTCTTCTCCTAATAAACCCATTCAAGATCTTTTGAATTAAAAAAACAAACCAACAACTTATACTAATGAAAATTCATATTATATTATGTAATATTTACACAAAATGATGACACATATTTCTATCTTATATTTCTTGCATATGTCTTATGTTTATAAGAACATATTGTATGATCTTTTGCACCAATCCAAGGTCTTTAATGGAATTGATATAGATAAATTCCAAGTTTTTATGGGTAATTTATCTCCAAGACAATAAATTACCTTTGTCTAAATTGATATGTCATCCCTTGGTCTTATTTATAATAATCCATTTTACATAAAAGCAGCCATTTTCAAACATAATATCAAACACATCCTCATAGACAATGGCACAGGTTTGAATATTGTATCTTTAAAAATATCTAAGCATTTGGGATACATTATGATATATCTTCAACCAAATACTATTACCATTAAAACACATGAAAAACATGAAATAAAATAACATGGAACCATTTGTTTGCCTATTTTTATTGGGCCTCTAACCCATGATACCCTTTGTCATGATATTAGTCTAAAAATGTCATACAAATTAATCCTTGGCTGACCTTAGATACATGAAGTATGAAAAATACCTTCTACTATGCATCAATGCATTATATTTCCCCATTCTATATTAGAGGTCACCATTTTTAGTGATTTGTAATCATATAAGTGTAAATATATTGAAGTAGAGTATGAGAGCTATAATTATGATATTGGGTTAGAGAATGTCCCTAAAAAGAATAAATATGTATCATTTCAATATCCCAAGTCAAATTATTTTGATCCAAGTACCCTTTCATCTACTTCACCTACACCACCTCCTCAAATATCCTCCTATTTTACCATTATAAACAAAGGCCATGGTGAACACTAAGAGCTACAATTATTGTCTTATACTAGAGCATATCCCTAAAAATGATAAATATGTAGCCTTTAAACCTCACGATTTAAATTATGTGGATCTAATTAACCTTTCATCTACACCTCCTCCTCAAATATTCTACCATTTACCATTACATACAAAGGCCATGGTGAATACCAAATTGGTATTAATTTTCATATATCTAAATTGCATAAATTGCCTAAATCATATGGTGGGCCCAAAGTGAAGAGTGTTATAATGGAATAACACAAAAGGTTGATCCTTATCAAGTGAAACATATTAATTTTATCAAAACTACTTCAGAAGACCATGGACAACTTAAAGTTGATGATGATTCATGTTTTTATAATGACAAATTTGCCACTTGTTGCCAAAGAAAAAGTATCTTATTCCAAATAAAATAATGGATAATCATGATTATGAAGGCAAAGGCTTGGGGACAAACTGAAAAGGTCCTATTGAAGCTGTATCTACTACCAAACACAAAGAAACTTGAGGTATTGGATATAAACTACCTAGGGATGACTATTCAAATCTCGAGAGTGATACTACTTTAATGACTAAAGATGAAGATGTTGATAATGACATAGAGTCCTATTATAACATCTATAATGAGTTAGCTAATACCAATATTTTTAATCATAATACTATTTATACCATCACTTTTATCACTTTTAATTCCCTTATTTTCCTCCATCACCCCTATTTGATTGACTGAGACTAACAAGATTTAATTGTACCATTGTATGATTTCTAAAACTACAAGATAATTTTTAAATTCATGGGTCTTAGAAATGGTTTTATGGTTGGTGATCATAATCAAGGCTTGCTATTACATTTGACTCTTCTACCTATTTTGGAGAGTAGGCAAACTTCTTTGGTCATAAATAAAATAAAAATAGAATAAAACTTTGAGGTCCTAAAGTGGAAACCTCTTTGAGGTAATTTTGGACTAGGTTTATAGTAAAGAAAAAGATGATTCCTATGGTGAAAAACTTTTTTAGGCACCATTATATGGGGAAGTTCACCCTCTTTTAAATGAAACCTAGGGTGTCTCCAATCCTAGAATCTCATATGGGTTAGGAATAATTTTTATAAGATTAGAACATATTTGAATAATTAGTTCAAGAATTCCCACATAAATTTGATGAGTGGCCTTTGCAAACCTTTGGTTATTTTGATTTTTCTTACATGGGTGCACTTGATGAGATAGTTGAACCACAAGATGATGAATACTATCAATGCAACTTATTGTAAACTATTTTAGAGGATGGTTCTAGACTGCTTGTGGGAGATACCATAAAAGTAAACATTGGAACACTAGATTATCCCAAGTAGATCAAACTTAGAGCATCCCTCATTGAAGAGCAACATGTGATCATTACTACCCTCATTTTGTATTTTATTGATATTTTTGCATGGTCCTATTTAGATTTTCCTATTTTGGATTCTTTGTTGGTTTTAAATCACCTTTTTATACATCTAGATGTAAATATAATCAAACAGAAATTGATAAAAATGTATCATCACATTTCCATACTTGTAAAAAAGGAGTTGTAAAAATTATTGAGGGTAGGATGTATTAATCCCATAGACTATTCAAAATGGATATCCAAAATTATCCTGGTTAGTAACAAAACACAAGGAATCTACATATGCATAGATTTCAAAAATATCAATAAATCATGCATAAAAGATGATTTTCCTTCAAAAAATTTGATATGATAGTAGGATAAAAATATAGGTATGAGATGTTGTCTCTTATGGATGGATTCTCAAGCTAAAATAAGATAAAAATAACACCTAAAAATCAACACAAAATAATGTTCACCACCCTATGGAGGAAGTTTTATTATCAAGTGATACCATTTGGCCTCAAGAATGTTTATGCTACATACCAATGCGAAATGACTATCATATTCCATGACATGATGCATAATATTGTATAATAATATGTGTATGGCATTGTAGGAAATCCAAGACTAGGATAAGCCATCCAAAATTGTTACAAAATATCTTTGAAAGAATTCATGAATATAAGGTGTGTCTTAATCTTAGGAAGTGCATATTTGGAATCACTTTTATAAATTTAATAGGTTTAATTTTCTCTCATAAGGTCATTGAGGTTAATATATCCAAGGTTAAGGCCATTAAAAAAATTCCTCCTTTTATTTTGAAGTGGATATGTAGTTTTTAGGGCAAAATTCAATCTATTTGATGCTTCATTTCATAATTGGCAGAAGAATACCATCCTTTCACTCACCTTTTGAATAAGTGAAACTCATTTTCATGGAATACTAAATATTAATAATAATTTAATAATTTGAAGGATTATTTAGAAAATCTACCTATTTTATCCCCACCAACACTTGGTAAACCATTAATCCTCTACATTTCAGCAACAAAACATGCCTTGGGAGAAATTCTTACCCAACATGATGACCAAGGGAAAGAAAGAGAAAAATATTATTTAATAAAAACATTGGTTACCTATGAACACAACTATATACCAATTGAAAAATATTGTTTATCAATGGTATTTACATCTCATAATTTATGACATTACATGCTTAATAATAGAATTGTTGTTATTACCAAATTGACCCACTCAAATATATACTTTTTAAGGTAGTTTTGAATAATCACATGGATAAATGGTTCATGTTATTGAGTTTGATATTTAATATGTACTAAATTTTTTATTGAGTGGTAAGTGATTGGATATTATCTTTCTGAAGTACCCTTATCAGATACAAACCAATCACTTTAGGCTCCTTGATGAGTCAATGACTCTAGATGAGACACCTTCTAAATATTAGTAGTGGACACTATATTTTTATAGTAACTACACATATCATGGACTTGGAGATAGAATTATATTTATAACACCATAGATAGATATTATTCACAAATATTTCCATATTGGTTTCCCTTGTACCAATAATATGTTAGAATAGAAATCACTCATTACAAGGTTTCATCTAGTAGTACAATAGAATATTAAAGAGTTGTTTATTCACAAAGATTCCATATTAATTATTAATCAAGTGCTAGAGAAATAATAAATAAAGGATGATAAGCGTATACCTTATAAAAACATGGGAAACAACCTAAACAAAACTTATATCATGTCTAGTTTGACTAGATTACAAGGGCCAGTAATAGGACAAAAGATGTAGTGAAAACAATTAGCTCATTAGTACATATAATAGATCATGTCTGAGACTACCAATTACTTATTGAACATATCTTGAAACTAGCTCATGATCATTCAACATCTAAGATGGTATTTGATATTGTTAGTCCTATATCACCTTGGTACCATGATCTATATGATTAATTCCATGACTAAATTATTCTTAATAATATTTCCTAAAATTAATTAAAATAATTTAGTCATAATAAATATGATTATACCTTACTTGGTGATACACTCTCTCATAAAGGTTATAATGGAACTTTGCTTCATTATTTAACTTTGATAGAATCTATATTAACATTTAAAGAAGTACATGAAGGGATTTATGGGGCCCACATTATTATAATGGTCCATGCCAAGAAACTCATGTGATATGGGTATTATTAGCCCAATATGAAGTAGATGCATGCATGCATGTGAATTAGTGTGTGCCTTGTAAAAAACATGATAGCCTCATTCATGATCCAACATGATCACTTTAACCGATCACTACTCCTTTTCTATTTTTAACATGGGGACTCGATATCATAGGGAAAATCAATCCTACTTAATCATATGGACATAATCACATTCTCATTATGATTAAGTATTTTACTAAGTTGATGGAATCCATTCCTCTTATTTATGTAACCAATAAGCAAACTTCCAAATTAATTTTAAATCATTTCATTTTCCACTATGGAATTCCATCTAGTATCATCTATGATAATAGAAAGTCCTTCAAAAATAAGGAGGTAAAGGCACTTTATGCCTGATACCAGTCAAAAAATGGTTTTACAGTCCTTATTTTACCTAAGGTAATGACCAAGCTATGGAATCTAACAAGACCATTGTCAAGATCCTTAAAAATATTGTTAATGCCACTAGTTATGATTGACACGTGTTATTATTTACCACCCGTTGGGCCTACCATACCAATACACAAACACCAAAAGTATCCACACTGTATTACCTAGTTTATGGCACTAAATATATTCTCCCTATTGAGATCGAGTTGCCTTCCTTGTGCATTTCATTATAGGATGTCATCGATGATGAGGAGTATAGATTTGTTTGGTTATAATAACTGGAACTACTTAATGAAAAATAGGTATATGCCTTAAATAATATCCAAGCATATCAGAATAGATTATGTAATAGCTAAAATAAACACATCAAACCTATAACATTTAAACTTGATGATCTTGTGTTGAAATAGAATTAAAAAATACCAATGTAGAGTGAGAAAAGAAGGGAAAATTTGAGCCTAATTGGACCATTCATTATTATGGATAAATATGGGTCTAGACCATATAGGTTGGCTACACTACATGGGTAAGATCTAGATGAGTCCATGAATATTATGCATCTCAAGTGTTTTTATGGTTGATTTAATTGAATATTATTTATGAGGAACGCCACTTGGGAACATGTACTTTTAGTTGTCCTTAACTCCTTGTATAATTAATTTAATCCCTTATTTTTACCAATCATATTACCATCCTAATATTTATTATGGTTCACAAATATATTCACATGTCATATTCATATAAAGATTGAATAGGTGATTCAAATTTCATCATCATTAGCACATTCTTGAAGGTACCATTTTAGAGCACTTTAACATGGTTTTCCTATGTAGTGTTCCTTTAAATTACATTTTTCAACCTTTTTCAAGTCCTATACTATTATTCACACTTTAATATCTTCCTATCCCAATTTTTTATTGATTAGTGGTATATTTCACTATAAGTTAAACTACAATGGCTCAAGGCCCATTTATACCATGTAGGCAACATTTAGTTTCTAAGGTCAGCTCAACCATCACCAAATCCATCCTCTCACCATTTTTCAAGCATTTTAAGCCATGTTCTTGTCATTTTGAGAGTTAGCCATTTGGACCCCTACCCACAGTTACTTTTTTCCTTTACTAGATGGCTCCCTTATACCTTTGCATCTATCCACTTTGTGTATTCTACTTGAAAAATATTATAGTCAAATAATACGAAACATTTGAAAAACCTAAAAAACTTAAACATTTGAAAAATCCCCCAAAATACTAAAAATTAAAAAAGGGATTAAAATCTCCATGAGAGATATAAAGCCAAAAAATCTTAAAAACTTGAAAAGGCCAAACCAAAGCAAGATATTTGAATAATTTATCATCATGTCATGGGTGGAATTATTTAAAGTCTAGTATGGAAAACACTATGAATTTACAACATCTTCTAGATGGGAACCTCTTTTTCTAAACAATATCATTTTTAATCAACCATCATAATTTATTCATTATATTCCCATTTCTAGGAGAACTAAATTTCCCTAAGGTCTACATGGACTATGTAGGTAGTATTTATATACATGGGGTATCTAGGGATAACTCAATCACTCTTTTCACTATCTTCCTTTCCCAACTCAATTATACATACTCACCATTTTACAAGCTATCTATTCCATGTTCTTTACATTTATGAGATAATAATTAAAACACTATTACCATTTTATGAGTCCCTCCCATTTTATTATAACAATTTAACCTTATCTCTTATCATTACCTTTCTTATTATCTCATTTATTGGGAGAAATACATTTGGCCTAAAGTCCACAATGGACTATTTAGGTAATGCTTGGATGTATGGGGCATCTTGGGTTAGCTTGGCCATCCCTTCCTTATTATTATATTCCCCCTCATACCAAAATTATATAAATCCATATCTAAAATCTCTCTTTCTTTTAGGGGTAGCATCTAGGAGTAATGCCATATTTCCACACACACACACAAATGGTTAATTAATTACTTTATTATTCCTTTTTTATTGTGTGTTTGTGTGTGCTTTCTTACGTACTTGTTGATGTATTTTATTGTATTTGATTTTATTCAGTTACCTTCGATTTATTGCATTATATTTTACACTTAGGGATTTATTGTTTATATCTTAATCCTAAGTTGTTTGCATTTAAATTTAAATCTAGTTATTACATTTATGAAATCCATTGTTATCATAATTCCTTTATAATTATGGTGCTTAATGTCAAATGAAAAATCAAGTGCTAGAGGTCTAATAGGCAATGTCAAAGATATAAATATCCTTATCTACCATTCAAAAAATAGTTAATTTAACAACATGGATAATCTATATTATACTTATGATACATATCCATAAATGAGTGTATACAAAAAGTCACAAACATTTTCTAACATGATCCAATATCATTATCTCATGCCAAGTTGTATCATATCATGTTTTCAATACAAGAAATGACAATCAATCAAGTTTAATACTCATCCATATATAAAAGGATCAAATAATAGAATCATGGCACAAAAATATTTTACAACAACATCCATATCAATATGAATAGTAACTAACAATTTGAATCCAATTAAATCTAACCACATATCTATTATATCATCACAAGACATAACAATACCAAATCACAAAAAACATCACACACACACACAAAGAGAGAGAGAGAGAGAGAGAGAGAGAGAGAGAGAGAGAGAGAGAGAGAGAGAGAGAGAGAGAGAGAGAGAGAGAGAGAGAGAGAGAGAGAGAGAGAGAGAGAGAGTTTATTTACATCAATCAAAGAAAAAATAAATGTGATAAATCTCAAAAAAATAATGTTATAAACATCAAAAATATATAAAAGTCATAATATAAAATATAAATAGCTATCATCACAACTAAATCAAATTTTAATTTGTGTGTCCTCATGCCCTTTACTCTTACATATCCTATTTGTATGCTGTGGTGGTCTTAAGGGCACTGATGGTGGAGGATATAGTGGTTGATATAATAACTACCTTCAGTTCAAAGTGTGGTGTGTCTTTGATTTCATAGATCTATAATTCACTCTTTATGACTCATACACCTCAAAATTAGGTATCATACCCTCTATTGGTACAACCCCAACATAAAATTTACAGTAGTAAGCTACCTCATCCTTAGCTTGTAGGCTCTCAAGAGAAGTTTGAGATAGACCTATTTATGTAAGTGTATCACATGTTATATCTTGATACCTGTGGATCCTATACACATATTACTTAGACCTATCTATATGGGCCTAAATTCATGTCATTTGAGCCACCTCTACCTTTAGTAAGGTAATATTAGCTACAGGGTCATGATCTATCTATCCTTATCTATCACCTACTATTATAAATGGGTAACTATAGCCTATAGGTTAACTATCTCAGCTAACCTTTGAGTAATATCCTCTTCTATAATATCCTTATCCCCACCTAATCTAGATGTACCTAAAGGACCTTCCTAGGTTGGGTCCTTCATCCCTATCTTTATATCTTGAGTAGTCTTATGGTATGTCCCTCTAGTCTTAATATATGACCCTAGGTCTGGGATATTATAACTTTTACCATTAGAATCATCCTTTAAATTAACATCTATTAGTTCCTAACCTTGTTCTTATCCTAATAATTTTAGTGGTACCTCATTTATTAGGGCACCTTGGGGCTCTATCAAGCTCTTAGGTTAAAACTAGACCCATCATGTTATGTATTATATTGTCAATACTTCATATGTTGACCCCCATACATAATCCCAAACAACTTATGTCACCCATATATAACTCAATGAAATAACATACTTGTCTATAAGTTACATCACTACACTAATCTCTCTAAACACATGCAAAAAGAAGCATAAACCATTTGGAACATCTTGATACATGTCAAACTAGTGATGAACCCAATCTAGCCTATACTACTAAAAATATGGGCTTGTCAGCCAATAATGAAACATATTATGGTTATAAACCTCATATAATAACCATCAAGTCACCACTAAATATACAAATTTAGATAAAACTGCTATATAAAGTCTCCATCTCCTATTTCATATATCATTCTACTATACTAGTAAACATTCCCTTTATGCCCTCTATGACCAACACCTATTTGAAACCATCTAACTACCATGGGATACTTTTGACCCAATACACATCTCAGACATACTAGACACTTAATAATAATGTACTCCTAGGCCCAGACATAGAAAAATGTAGAGGGACTAATGCTCTAACCACCTAGGTATACAACTATATGAAGTTCTCTATATAATTGGGCCACTATAGTTGGCCCTCAAAAAAGGTAGTGGTTTGATTAATAATATATCTAATCATCCCACATAAACCCATATATAATTATTATCCACTCTTTTTAGGTAATAGGATGCCATTGATAATGGCCATAAACACTATGACCTCTATCTCAATTTACACTAGTGGTGAGAGATCTTCTTGTGGTAAGTCATCTAGTTAGATATATGTTAGCATCCTTAGCAAATCAATGTCAATTATCCCATTACCATTGATATGTCTATTTGAAAAATAAAATATTCTATCAAATCTTTTTTCCCTAAGGGTATAGTCTAGTATAATGATCACCCTCTCATAGATAATCTTAGAATTTACCATACATCTTCTAGTGTGACTGTGGCCTCCCCTATGGGTAATTGGAAAGTATGTCTCCAAGTGTTGTCTATTAACTAGTACACTAATTCAAGCTATATCTAATCTAATTTTAGTCATGTGAGTGATATATAATAGATCCAAAACCTCTAAAAATTAAGTAATCTCCTCTATCTAGATCTACCCTATCTGAAAACAATGTGATTGCCACTTACACATGACCAATACATCAAGCCACTCTTACAAGCAAAGATAACTCAACATAAATTACTAACTCCATCAACATCAATCTAGACACCTAACATATATTCAAATAAAATCTAATTTATTATTTTATAAAACCATCATTTTTACTAAATTCTATCATTCTGTGCCTTAACCAAATCAAACATTTTTTTCAACCAGGCCTAATATATTCCTAATTTACCAATCTCCTACCTTTCTATCATTTATTCCATTTTATATGTCATTTCACCAATTTTTAGGGCATTTTCACTATTTCAACATTTATGCCATTTAGGTATTTTCCACCCTAAAATGGTGATTCCATGATTTTTATCACATTTTTTCCTTTTTGACAAAACTACCATTTAGACTAGCATTTTTGCCATTGTGTGTGGTGTTTCCATCATTTTCATAGGTGAAATAACATATTTTAATTATCTAAGAAATGGGTATATTTGTCCATTTCTACTTATTCCTAGACATAAATGTACTTAAAAGATTAATTTAACCAAAAATAAGTTTACTCACTAGTTGCCCATGTTCTTGTGGTTACCTATGTTATCGAACCCAATCATCAAGATGCATTTATCATCATCAATCCATTCTTCACTAATATCTCTTACATATAATTAGAGCTCAAATATTTAATTAAATAGGTTAAAAATGAATATTTTTTACACCTAGGGTTGAATATAGAACTTTCAAATTAAAATTTTACCCCTATTCCCCATTATCATTATTTTCTTCCTTGGAAGCCCATTTATAGCTCCGTTAACTAATATTAATTATATTTCTTATATATTCATCTATATTTTGACCTATTATAATATGGACCTTATTTTTTATTAATTTATAAGGCTGATTCATTTTAATATATCTTTGAATGCTCCCTTAAGGGGGCATTCGGGGCTTATCAAGTGCCCTTTAGGGTAACATTCTAAACACATTGGCCTACAAAACTAGTGATTGTTAATAAATCATTATTTAATATCTAAAAATTTATTCTTAACAAATTTTTCATTATTTTAAAATATGTTAATTTACCTTGTGTCTTGTAACACCTTCTTGAATAGGGATAAAATAGAAACTTCATTTTTATCATGTTCATGTCTAAACTGTAATCAAAATAAAAGTTCCATAACCACAAGTTTAATTAGAAATCATCAATTGATCCAATTTACCCACACACATACTAATTTAATCTAATATTTAAAATAATAGGTTCTAATTATGGAATTTCACTATAACATCACAATAATTTTATCAAACACACCCTAAATAAACTTGACCCTTTGAAAGTGTTATTCTAGGGAAATTAAAAGAATATTTAATTGGACAAATGATATTAAGAATGATATATTCCTCTAATGGTTAATTAATTAACCTAAACATTCTCTAATGAAAAATTGCATTGCTTTTTAGAAAGTTCTATTATCTAAAATAAAAAATACATTTATTACCTCATCTTGATGACATCACAAGGGAAAATTCAATGGGAAAGGAGAGGAGTGAAAGAAAGTTATTACACTATCTTACAATTTATTAAACACCTCCTCCTTACACCCTCTTACACATTCCAAAATATTTCATGGTTTCACTTTTGTTTTAAATCTCTTCCACACTCCAAATTTCCTTAAATAGACCCTCTTACATTTTTAACATCCAACATTAATGAGGGTGAGGACTCATTCCTAGCCATCATTTGAAGATCAAGATGGACAGTCCTCACTAATTCAATAACTATATAAATTTAAGTTCCCTCCTCCATTATAGATAAGCTTCATGAAACTAAACTTAATCTACCAAAATACCTAAGGATAATCACAATTATCAACCTAGTTCTCAAGCTAAATCAAGTGTAGACAAGGGGAAATTTTTCCTATATGTGGATTAGACATCGTTAAAAACCTCTAATTATATAATCCAAGTACATACCTATTCAAACTATAAAAAACTGGAGTCTTTAAATGAAGGTATAAAATGTGTATGCTTTATCTTATATTTGATTCAAATTTTTCTTAATCTTACTCAAACCTATTAGATAGGCTTAGGGTATTAGTCTCACTCAATTGTTTGGATGTGTATTAGACAATGATCAAAATAACCCTCTTTAGATTCCTCTCTCACAATAAGGATAGTTAGGTCTGATCCATGGTCATATTATGAAACTCATGAATTAAATGGAGGAATGTGGATACAGTAAAGGATAAACTATAAGAACTAAGGGTACTAAAATTGATGCAATGCTATTCTTTTTAAAGTTTTGGGAAACCTACAAGAAGTGTTACCACTAAAAAATATATAAATATATGAAGTACATGTAAGATAATAATAGTATTAGAAATAAGCATTTAATAAAAACATCTATTTGATAATTTAGCATTAGTGGGTTATTTGAAAATATGTCCTTCATTAGTTTGTAATTTGTAAGTAATAGGACCAAGCATGTCTTTGACTAGATAAGGTCTCCACCACTTTTGATCATACCTAAATTTTTTATTTGGGTATAATTTAAAATGAGGACTAAGTCACCAATATTGAAGGTACTAACTTTGAATTTTTTATTATGTCATTTGGAAATTTGAGATTTTTATTGTTGGTTATGTTGTAAAACACATAGGCAACACTCATCTATAAGGTCTAAAGCATGTAAACAAGCCTCATAAAGTTATTCATTGGGAAATAATACTGTGAAGAGAGATGCATAAGTATGGTAACTTAACTTATATAGGTAAGACATATTTATAACCATATACTAAAGAAAATGGTATTTCCCTAGTAGTAGTACAAATGCTAGTACATTAAGCCCAAAGTGTAGGATAAAATTTTAGATGCTAGTAAGTAGGAGAATCTTAGATTATATTTTGTAATTTTTTCTTAAGAATATTATTATGGCTTCTACTTGGCCATTGAATTGAGGATGACAAGGCATTAAAAATTTATGCATGATTTTGAATTTAGCACATAATTGTTTTATATCCTTATTATTAAAACTACCACCTTTGTTGGAAATTATAGTGTTGAGAATTAAAAAGTGACAAATGATATGATTAAGTATAAATGTGGATATGGTGATCCCTATGACATTAATAAGGGGCATAATTTCAACCCACCTGGTGAATTATTTAGAGGCCATGATGATGAAGGCATGACCTTATTGAGAATGAGGTAATTGACTAACGAGATCTAAACCCCACATGGAAATAGGCCAAGGAGATTCAAATATTGGAAGCTTAGTTGGAGGAGAGTAAATAAGATCATCATGAAATTGGAAAGGATTATGTTTTTAGCAAATGTGATGCATCTTGTTCAAGTGTGGGATAGAATTATCCCATGCATAGGCATTTATAGGATGTAGCCTATCTACAATAGTGACCACCACAAATTCACCCATGTGATTATTTAAGGATGGAAGGAACTTCACCTTGAGTGACATAATATAGCAAGGCACCTTCAAAATTTTGATAATATAGGATGTCATGTAGTAATACATATTTATAAACTTGTTGAAAATTATATTTTTTTCACAAGAATCAATGTTAGTAAGATAAGTATGGTGTTTGATAAATTGTATATTATTTTTGTACCATAGGATTTGTCAGATAGTTATAGCCACAATGTGACAAATAAGAAAATAATTTATGGTTGGTAATGAAGATGGTGATTTACGCATGTGGATGATAAATTGTGAATCATGAAGAACTTGATGAAGATGAAAAAGAGAGGTAGATGAAGTGAGTGAGTCAGGTATGGCCTTTTTATCTCATGGAATTGGTTATAAAGTGAAGGATTTAAATTCTTGAGCAAGAGTGGTGGTAATTTTATTATAAGTGCTAAGATTTTCACTCTTTAATTGTTGGTCACTATTAAATTAGTGACATATTAGTTTTGAATCTTCGAAAGCATGTAGGTAAGGAATTTATAAATCAATGGTGGATTACATGCCTAAGATGAGAGATTCATACTTAATTTTGTTATTAGTAACATTTAAGATTAATCATAAAGTGAGGGGTATGATTTTTCCATGAGGATTAACTAAGGCATATCCTACCTAAACTACTTGAAGGTATTTATCACCATCAAAATGAAGAGTCCAAGTGTCTTCATGTAGGTTAATTATAACTTTAGGTAATTATTCAATGATGGATTTGTATTTTGGCTTAGAAATGTTAGTGTCTAGTTCAACAAGATTATTTATCTCAAGGTTAGCCATAATTTTTTTGAAATAATATTTGAGTGAAATAGCTTTGTTAATACCTTCAATGTATAAGATGATTAAAGGTTGGCATAGGATTAATATCAAGTTGGTCAACAATTAATTGGAATTTAACTAATTTTTATGTAATGATTCATAAGTTAATTGCATCAATAGAACCATCAATTTACCAATTCTATCTCTACGTATTAATTTTTTTGAGAAGTGACAAAAAGGATTGCAATGGATGATGACATAATTTATTTGGTAAAGTATGTAATGGTGAATCTTTCTAGTTACAAAATAAATGTTGAGATAGTCACATTCAATTTTGGAATAATGTATCTCATAATATATTAGATCATGAATAATATAATATATGGCATATTCACAACATATTTCATCCTATTTGGAAAGCATTGCCCCAATTGATATGGGGGTAGAGGACTTGTATAAGATGAGAGGCTGATCATTGGAAGGATTTTAGAGAGTGGGAAGATGTAAGATTGATTATTTCATACTAATGAATTATTTTTGATATGAATCAATCCATTCCAAATCTATACCTTTCTTAATAATAAAATTGATTAAATAAATATGATAATCCATCTCAAAAATGAATCATCATATTACCTTGACTTTACCAAGGCATGTCTATATAGTTAGAATATAATGAATAATAGGCATGTTGATATTATATTATATTTTAGATGGATCCACATTAATTCCTTGAAGAGAAACTATAAAACCTAACAATTTATAGGAGGTGACACCAAAAACACATTTGTAAGGATTGCATCTAACTTTGTATTTAATGAGATGGTCAAATATGATAGTGAGATCATGAAGATGATTTCAAAGATGATTATATTTAGTGATAAGATCATCTATATATGTTTAAACAATATTATATATGAGATCATGAAATATATGGGCCATGGCACATTGATAAATGTCACAAAACTTTTTAAGACTGAAAGACATTTTGATGTAATAAGAGGTTCCCCCTTCTACTATAAAATGGATTTATGTTGATCATTGAGAGCAATGTGAATTTTATTATATCTTGAGAAACCGTACATGAAAGATAACATTTCATAGATAATGGTGGAATCAGTGATGACATCAATTGATGGTAAGGGAGAGTTATCTTTGGGATAAGCTAAGTTAATATTATGATAGTCTATATAGATGTGAATAAAAAGGTTACTTTATTGTGTATAGGAATACTATTATAAACTCATTTAGATTAATCAATATATTTTATGAATTTCACATCTATGAGTATGATGATCTCTTTATGACATAGGGTGTAATTATTAAGAGGAAATTTATGTTAGTTTTGATGCATGGGTTTGATATCAGGATAAGTAATGATATTATGGACTACAATACTAAGGTCAATAATAGGCATATCTTCACAGGACCATGCAAAATATTCATAAAATTTATCAAATTAAAAACTAAAATTATCATGTTCTATAGGATAAATTTCTTTGGAAACAAGAATATATTGAAGGATGGTAGTTTTTCCATAATAATTACCATAGTTTATTCAATAATCATATCATTTTCATCTTCAAAATGATAGGGAACAAGAGGGAATAAAGAAACAAGATGTGTATTAGGATTGATAATAATAATAAGATTATTGAAACAAGAAGATTTTTTATCAAAATTACCTAGCTTGTGATGTTGGTGTGGGAGTTGAGGTTTATGATAATGGAGTAGTTATAATATGGATTCATTAATAAGGAGTGTGGGTAATGGTCCATAATATTTAACATCTATTTCAATATGTATAATTTGGTTTCCATGCTTATAATGTTCATAATGCATTTTTATAAAGGTTTTAGCTTGTGAATCTAAGGTAATGCCAGGAGTAAGGGTATGAAATTATTTAATATAAGTTGGTATCAATATAGTGGACATAGAAATGGGTTATGTAGGAGGAGCACTAGGAGGTAGTGGATATTGAATTAATAAATTTAATTGATTAGTGTGATTAGGTATTAGATTTTGAATGATATCAGATTATTTAATCTCTTAGATGACCCATGGAGTATCTATCAATGGTTCATTGATAGGTGGAACATAAATTTATAGTTCTTATTTACTAGGAGAGGATATGTGAATTCCATGAAAATAATGATTTAAGGCATGTATTTTAGCTAATGTCTATTTATAATTTACTACATATAAATATTGGGATTGAGCTTACACCATAATGTGGTTATCATAATAGGATGGAGATATAACACATGTATCTATTTTAGTGGGAATATCTATAGTGGATAATCCCATATTACTGAAAGTGCATCAAGACATACCTAAATTATATTGAAAAAGTTTAGATACCCCATATTCAGTTCAAGCGAAATCATATTCTATGTAATAAGCTTCATGTGTGTTACATGGGGGAGGGATATCTATTTATAGTGTCATATATTAAGGGAATGGTTCTTTCTCATAGAAGAAGAGAACGGATGAGCCATTCTGAAATATTAGGAGGTAATCAAGTTGTATTTCAAATTATTTATACTTTATTGGGTTAATAATCATCTAAATATGTGAGAATTATATAAAAATTTGAATGTATATTGACAAATTTAGGAAGAGGAGGACTATAAATATGGGTGATATTAGGATTACAATATAGAGATTTCAGATTTAGAAGTTGGATACTCTAGGGATTAGGATCAACCTCATTGATGAATTTGATATGTTGGCTACCATAATATGCAATAGCTCACATGTGATGAGTCTAAGGACATCACAAAATCATGTTGTAAGATAAGGGAAGATCAAGTACCAGAAGTTCAGTTCAAATTGTCTTGGGTCTAATGGTAAGAAGGATCCAAATGCAACCAAGTGGTTTTTGGTTAGTTTTGTCAAATCCATGACATGTGAGTCATGTTTGTTTTAGGTTTTCTTTGGATATTTGATTTGTTGGATTAACCAAAGAGATGTGACATTGATACCCAATCCTTCATAAACCAATTTTTTTTGAATTAAAGTATTATTGATGCTGATTTTTATAAAGTGGGATGGATCATAAATGTGAAATATAATTTCGTCATTTATCATATCTTCTTATAGGAATCCAATGGAAGGTTTGGTAAATGAAATTGTTTTGATAACATGCACTTCTATAGGTTGATAGGTATCAAAAGGCAATCTAGATTCATTAGATGTGAGCTATTTTATGTCTTAGAGTTATTGCATAATAAACTCAAGATGATATGGATAAGTTCACACTAATTCTACAAGAATAATTTTATAAGTCATAAAATTAAGTTCATCTAATAAATTCTAGTGGGGTTTAGAATAAGGATGAACACGAGGTTTAGGTTGATTAGGTGGAATAGTTTTTGGAAGTATCTATGGGTCCATTGGTGGAGGTGGATCATTATTAGTGGATGGTTTGTAAGAGATAAGTTGAGAAGTGTTAGTATATTTAAGTAATTAATCATTAGTAGAAGGGTTTTTAGGTTTGGTAACAAGATCTTTGTGAGTGGGTTTATAGTGATAATTGAATTTAGCCACATTCACATTTTGAGAATTGGTATAGAATTGATCATAATCAACATCAATGGCACACAAATGTTCATTATAATATTATGTATTGGGTATGAAGAAAGAGATTTTTGAGATTTTGAATTTGTAGTTTTGGCAAAATTTCACTTTTGAGAAGCTTTAAGATAATCAGGGTGTCTTCATCTAATCATAACATCATGATCAAATTTATTGCCTAACATAAAATAAACTAAAATTTTTATAAGTCCACGACATGTTTCATGAGAATGACCTATGTTAGTGTGAAACCAAAAAAAAATATTTGGATCATATTGTGATGGAGGATAAATATTATTATAGATGAAAGGTTTAGATGGAGATAAAATTATCTTAATTTTTGACACCATCAAAGGTGGATGGGAAGGAGTTTGAATGTCTATTTTGATAGATCCTTTTTTAATTAGAGGGGATTTAGATTGAAAATTTATGCTAGTGATTACATTAGTTAAAGTTTGGAAATATTCCTTGATTGAATTATGAGATGGTTCAAATTAGTTTAGAAGGAAATATTGTCTTTTGGTTTGGTCAAGAGCTTCTATTAAGTTTTGGAGAAAAAAGATAAACCTTGTAATGAAGAGAAGGTTTTAAGGTAGTGATAAATAGTTTGAAGAGATTATCCTAATTAATTTTATGATCTAATTTATGAGCTTGTGATTTCCATATTTTTATAAAAGTATGAGCATATTTAGTAAGTCATTGGTTAGAATTGATAAAATGATTAAGATAATTTTTAGGATGATTATTTTTTTTGAATTATTTTACTAAATCATTGATGAGATCCTATAGCTTCCATATAGAATTTTGGGGAAATCGATTATACCATTTTAGAACATCTCCCATAAGAGTTTTGACAAGAAGTTTATTGGTATCAAAAGCATTGGTTTAGATCCAATCCTTAGAGATATTTTCAAAAATTTTAAGTAAAATAGCATAGTCTTTGGTTCCATCATATTTAATGGTTGGAGAAATAATTTTAATATCAATGGATACTATGAATGGAGATAAAGGCTGATTTTGAAGATGTGGAAGCATTTTGTTATGCATGATAGGTTGATGGATGATATTACCATTGGCATCTCTAAGAGGAATGGGAATTTTTTATTATTATTTCAAGGCATGAATGTAAGAACTTTACATAATATTTTATGGATACGGTTTTGCATTTGGAAATTTTGAGCATTTTTGGTTGTTTGAATATCATTCATTTGTTAAACCATTTGAACAAATATTTGATTTAAATCAATAGGTATGTGTAGACATCATAAATATGCACATTATGATTCTAAATGTCATAATTCCCATGCACAACCTTAGCACCCCTTTGGGACCAATCTGGCCCTTTGACCATTAACCAAGCCTATCTTGTAGTCAGTTTGATTAAAATAGCTTAACCCAACCTTTTACCTATTTCTACCCTTCACCCTTGACCATCGACATTTAGGATGACTACCAATGGTCACCTTGATCATCGATGGTTAGGGTCCACCTCCTCAACCTCCAACATGCAAGCTATCTACTTTGTTTTTCTAAATATAACTCATCTAAATCCATGTGCAAGCCATTGCATGAGCGATTTGAAATTAGGAAGCCCAGTTCATGTATTGTTTCAATTATCTTACCTTACCTATAAGATGTGACCAAATGTTGTAATTCCCCTACACCACCTTAGAACCCCCTTGGGACCAATATGACCCTTCAACCATTAACTGAGCCTAAACCATAATTATTTTGATTAAACTAGCTTAACCCAACATTTTATCTATTTCTACCCTTTACCCTCAACCACAGATGGTTAGGATGATTGCCGAGACTCACCTTGACCATCAATGGTTAGGGTCCACCTCCTCAACCTCCAACATGCAACCCACCCAACTTTATTTTATAAATATAACTCGTCTAAATCCACATGTGAGACATTTCATGAGAAATTTAAAATTAGGAAGGCAAGTTCATGTCTTGTTGTTACTCTCTTGACTTACCTATAAGATGAGAGGAACAAGGAGGTGAAAATCATATAGAAGTGTTATCAAGAGCTTATGCATCCAGAGTTCCTTTTTTTTAGGTCAATCATCATTAGCAATATAGTGATCCAACCATCACATTAGAGAGACAACTTACCATTGCTACTTTTTCAAAGCATCAAGTACCATTACTATATCAAAATTATGCCAAACCCCACCAATAAGTTAATCACCTCAAGCATCCACTTGATCAACTTTCTACAAGATAAGTACTTGATTTCTATCATTTAATTACTTTATTTACCTTTTGAACTTAGCCTAGCACCAACCCATCTCCCAATATCCCACTTTATTATCTCATTAATTATCTATTCACCAACCTAGATCTACACATAGTAACCATCGATGATTGTCTTAATTGATGATGGTCTATCCAATGTCAATGGTGACCATGACCATTAACGGTCACCTTAACCATCAATAATCACCCCAACTACTGATGGTCACTATAGTATCAAATCCTAACAAGTTGTTTCCACCTACCTACCCCAAATCAAATTTTATTTTCTATCCCTATATATTCAAAGACCTCTACCTAATTTTTTGAAGTAGACCCTAATCACCTAGCACTAGTATTAATTAGCTTATTGTTATTTTAGTCATTTCTAGTCATATCTCTTGTGTTTAATTTTAGTAAATTTAGATTATTGATGCAATTAATTTATATTATATTTATAAATTTAATTGTTTAAAATGTGTGGATTGACATTCCTTGAGGAAGCTCCTGCTTCTGGGATCTAGCTATCGCTAGGCAATCCACCGAACTATTTGTCTAACAAATAAATTTTCTTTAGTGATTTCTTATTTGTAGGTCATCTTCCCAAGCCAAAGAGGAGATCTTCATAATAATCTAATTCAACACACACAAAATCAGAAAAAAATTTCAACCATACCCATACTTAGTTTCTTCTTCTTCCCTTTCCCAAAATATAAACTAAAATTCATTGAAGCATTCTAGCACAACCAGTGGGACCTTAAGTCTGTACTTTGGGTTTCTTTTCTTTACATCCATATGTTTTTCTCTATATTTGTGCTCATTAATGAAACTAAAATCTCTTTTGGGTTTAAAATCAATTTCATCCATTGCTTGCTTCTAAGTTTAACTCACTTTCATTTTAAATCATAGTAATTTTATCATAGAATCACCCTTGTTACACACACTAAACCAAACTATTTTCATCAATTAAACATGAAAAAAGCATGAGACAAGGCTTGACTAGGATTTCATCACCTAGTGGTAACCTTACCCTTTCCTATAAATTTTACTTGGATGTCATTACCAAGGGGAGAACTAACTCAGCTCTCTGGTTGAGTATAAACTCTGGAAATTATTATATATTGGCTAAGCACCAAAAACCCTTATCATTTTAGTGTGTGAAGTGAGGGGGTAGGCCCCAATACCAAGCCACATATTTATTCTCAATATATATTCCTTTTGAGAACCTAAACAACCCAAAAATGACTATATATTGCTTCTATAGTACCTGATCTACAAGCCAACTTCTATCACACATTCTCATAACTTAAGGCATAAGCCACAAGTGAGACTAAAATTAACCACAATATTTTAATGTGCTCTAGTGTGTGTTGGATTTCATTGATCATGTTATTTATTTCTCTTTGTTTGAGTTGTAATATTCTTTGTGCTTTCCTCTCATCCTATTTACATGGTTCTCACTCATCAATGATGAAGAGACTTAGCAAGTCAGGACCCATTTATAGATTATCCAATCTCCTCTACCTCTTCATATATGGAGTATATCTCTAATGATGAGAGTGTTCCTCATCATTTTGATTCTTATAACATGCCTTAGGTAGTTTCCTAAGGTGACCCAAAATTTGCTTCCTTTTTAGATAATAGCCTAGTAGACTTTCAACATCATCTTAACATAGTAGCTCATCATACACCCATTTTAGTACCACCTATCAATATACCTTATGGCATGCCATTGGGATTTTTAGAAAACTCTTCTATTGTTGTTATCACTACCCAACCATTAGATACTTAGGCATCTGCCTTAGTTGGTAACCTATCTGACACAACCATGTAAAATCAACTAGTTCCCTCTAACACCCAAACACCTCCTAGTCTAACTAAAAATTCTTCCCACACAGCCACCACACAACCTCTACCTACCCATACTCTAATTACAATTGGAGTACCCACTACCACTGCCACTACCATTCCACTGGTTACCTCCACTCCAATTCAAAATGTAGTGTCACCCATACCTCTTACCTTATCACCTATTGCTACCAGGGTTACCACATATCCCTTACTTATGACTCAACCACCCACACCCACTTAGTAATACATACCCTATACCTAACCACTAGTTATCATATATTCATATGTAGTTTTGAATCACCAACCTGTGACCACTTACCCATAATTGTAAACTTCTCAACCTATGGTAAATTATCAACATGTCACTCAATCCCAACCATAGTATGCAACTTACAACACATCATGTGTACGACCTCAAATAAACCTAATAAATATGCTCATGGACAAGATGAAAAATCTAGAGTCATCCATTTTTGTGGTTTACAATCTCATATCCTATGACCAAATCTATAATGATCCCATCCACTTAGGCCATATCTTCCTCAATGGGAACTTTCCAAGTTCTCCAAGTTTTAGAGTAAGGAGGATCCCCAGTAGCACCTTAGGGCATTCAGGAATTCATGCCATTTGATTGAATATGATGATGCCCTCCTTCTCAACACTTTCCGTATGTCTCTATCAATATCAAAAATATATTGGTATAGTCCCTTAACCAAGCATTCTATCTTCTCCTTCACCCAACTGGCCCAAAATTTCTTGGACCACTTTTTGATAAATATCTCCAAGAAGGTTTCCCTCACTAACCTCTACTCTATCTAATAATTTGATGATGAATCTATTTCCAATTTTTTAGCTTATTGGTGAAGCTTAATCAACCAACTCTCCTTTTCCCTATCTCCATTCAAAATCATAGAGCTCTTTACTTGGGCATGTACCAAGCATATCTCTTCCACATTGGGTTTTTAGAGTTTCCAAACTTTTGATGAGTCTTTCACCATGGCACATAAATTAGAGAATAGAGGAATTGATGAAGGAAAGATAAAAGTAAAAAACAATAACTCTACCTATAAAACCAATGAGGCTTCCTCCTCCAAACCAAACAACCAAACCAATACTAAGACCAAAATCAAGGGAACTATGAATGTGACTATCTTTAAAGATGCTTCCCCATCATCTACCAACCAACTAAATTCCTATGGTTCCTCAAAGTGAAAAATGTGAAACCAAAACAAGAACACCCAAAAGAAATTTATGCCACTTGGAGAATCTTATGCTTCTATCCTAGAAAAGCTATTGAAAGGTAATATCATATAACTTCCTACTATCAAACAACCCTAGAAATTTAAATCTTCTCATCTTGTACCTAGTTAGTAAAATGAGAATGATCTATGTACCTTCCAATGAGTAATAGGGTATGACATTAGTAAGTGCAACACCTTCAAGAGTATTGCCCAGTCTCTCATTAAAAATGGGAGCTTGTGTTGGATAACCCAAACACACCTCAAAATTAGGCCCTTCACATCTTTAGGTATCCTTTTCCTAACCATCCACCTTCTAAGAATGGGAGTAACATGGTTGAATTTTCTCTTGATGCCCATACTATTAACATGGTTCTTGGCATACTATTATTGAAACACCTACTGACCAACCTATCTATCCCTCACCCTCTCCACTTATTAAGGTAGTGGAGTTAGCTTCTTATCTTTTGAAAACCTAAACCGAGTAACCCCCCCATTTCTCCTCTACTTATTGAGGTAGTAGAGGCATCAACCCCTTCTTCGACCAACATACTAGCATAATCACCCATTTTACCTTCCCCCTCAACCATCAAGTAACTTATTACCCCTTTAGAGTGAATCCTTGAAGAGGAAGCCCCTATGTCTACACCTCCCATGAAGGAGTCACACACTCAAACCTTGCATCATTTGATTGAGTAAAAGGATGAGGTTACCACCCCTCTATCTCAACTTATGGGCTTATCTTTCAGGTCCACTATCCAGGGAATAAAACTAACCTACAAACCATTATTTAAGTTAGTGTAGAATTTAGAATTTGTCTCCAACCCTAACATGGATCAATCCACCTTATGGAAATAATTAGGGATACCTTACATCACCAAGTAATAACCTCCAACCATGCCTTTAGTAGACCGACCCACCACATCCACTATATGAACTCTTACCCTATCAACCAAACTAATAACAACTTCTACCAACCTAATAATCCTTCATCCATCCAAGGCACCTAAACCCCAAGTGACCAAATCACCTTCTTAAACTGAGTTAACTAAACTAACCAAGAACCTTGTCACCTTTCCTGCATAGAGTCTTAATCACCCATCTATGAAGGTGGAGCTTACCTCACCAAAACTAACAACCAAGTGCCAACCTAAATTAACCAAGGATTAGAAAAACCAAAAGTCTAGAGGGCCAAACTCCTATCTCCTTCCACCTTGACCTCTATCTTAGGGCCTTATCCCTACACCATTATTATAATGTAAATTTTCCCAACCAAGACCCAATAGCCATTGTTGGTTACACCAACACACTTGCTTTCAAGCACACCAATTTTCACCAAACCATCAATAACCACTCTTCCTATCTTAAACCCTCCTACCTCCACTTTCTCAACCACTACCTTACCAAAATCAAAACCACCAACCAAATTCACTACCTTACCCAAACCTTTTATCATCAAACCCACTCCTAAAAGGACCCCCACCTTACCAACCAAGGCCAAAACCCCTAAACCCTCTCCATAATTAACTAAGTTACAATTTGCCATTTTCTAAAGGTTATTTCAAGATTCTTACTTGACCTTACCCATATCAAGTTATTTGACCCTATAAATTTAAAACCCATCTAGTATAATGACCACCAAGTGTGTTCCTATCATAAGACATTGAGCCATGACATGGAGGATTGCAAAGCTCCCCAAACTATTATCTATTAGCTCTATGATAAGGATGATCTATTAAAAAATGGAGCTTCCATAGGCCCATTTCCCATCTCACAACCAATAGTAACACCATTTACCCAATGCTTACCCACTCTTCTACTCTCACCTCAGAGTGATGAAGAACCAAATGACTCTCCTACCTTGACTTGATTCTTCCCTCTATCCATACCATTCATGTGGTTATAAGAGCATAGTAGAAGGATAAGGGGAGGGAAAAAACATCCATTCCATGGACATACCCATCTTCTACCTCCCAACTAAACCCTATCCAAACACCTTCACCTTCACCTAAACCTAAGGTATCTCTCTTAGGTGCCTCCCAATCCAACCCCTTAAAGTCCATCAAGAGAGTGGTGCTCAAACAACTTCACTAGAGCTTGGTGAAGATGAGCATATATGAGTTAATCACTACTTCACCTCATCATCACCAAACAATGATCAAGGCATTGTGATCGATAGAGGTCTACCCTAAAGACCCTCAACCTCTAGTAACCTTTATTATCACTCTCTAAATAGATAGCCTTATTACCTTTAAGGATTAAGAAACACATATTATCCATTCAGATGACCCATATCCCCCTCTTTTTATTACTGCTCATATCAACCAAACCCACATCAAATGGGTCATGGTTGATGGGGAAGCTAGTATTAACAATATCTCCTCCCATACCTATAACCAAATCAACATTATAGACAATGCCATGTCTAAAACCTTAGACATCATTCAATCCTTTAATGACACCATGACCACTACCTTGGGAATAGTTGTCATTCATATCTATGTAGGACCCCACACTCTCCTCAAACTCTTCTATGTAGTGGAAGGTGAATTCAATTACAATGTTTTACTAGGATAACCTTAGATCTGCTCCATGGGTTATATCCCCTCTACCCTACATCATTACATTAAATTTGATCATGAAGGCTAGGTCATCACCATCCAAGCTAACCCAAGTCCCTTTTTGACATGAAACATGACCTATTAATCCAATTATGTCTTCCTACATCCATCTAGCATACCCTCCTTAACTAAAGAAAAGACCTCTACCACAAAAGAGGAAATCACTCCTATTAATGAGGCATAAAATAGATCATATATACCATTTTATTAGATGCCCACCTTAGACTCTTTAAAATAAACATTCCATCACCTTTGATTTGGGGAGTATCCTGCTTTCCTTTTAAACTTTCCCTATTCCCCAAGAGTATGGGAAACTTGACCACAAACCTGGGTATGACCCTAATGTCAGAACTATTATTCCCTTTAGATGTTCACATTATCAAACCCATTTCATAAATGGGGGACTTTACAATAAACTTAATGCTTCCACCACCTCCCCTTTACCTCAACCATTCACCTCTGACTTCTCTTACCTAGACAAGATGAGTTTTGCCAAAACATACCTCTATAGATGTGCTTGGAAAGGATTTGGTCTTAGATGATATGAGCATGGATCACATGAGTTAGTCTACATTGAGACTAGGAAACCTCATGAGAAACATGGCCTTAGTTTTATCTTACCTAATAAGAAGCAAACCAAACCACCTACCATCACCATTATTGAGGAAGACACCCCTTCCTCACCAACCTTTATCCCACCTACATGTGAGGATGATGACATCATTCCACCTAACTTTTTTTTTCCATCAACATGATCAACCTTAAACTCCTAACTTATAAAAATGAGTGGAAAATTGTAACCATCCCTTTAACCCATCCTAAGATGATAGGAGATGACTCCCATACCATAAACACTATTCAATACCAAGATGATGAATTCATTCTCACCTACCTTGGTGCCCCAGATTCTTCCATCCATAAATCCATTCATCCTAAAACTTCAACCATGTTGAATTAATCCACCATGGGTATCAAATTGGGTACCCCAAATGACCCCCACATTATCAAAATTAGTCAATCATTGAATATCAAGAAACTTTGGGATTTTCCCTCTTTTCTTTAAGACTATAACATAGAATTGATTTGGTCTTATAATTATATGCTAGGTATTGACCCTACCCTTTCTACCCATAACTTAGTCACCAATTATGATTCCAACCCTATCAAGTAGAAACTTTGATGCATGTAACCTCATATAGCCCTTCTCATCAAAGAAGAACTTCAATGTCTTTTATCTATCAATTTCATTTAACTCATTGATTACCCCCAATGGATCTCAAATGTTGTACCTATCACCAAAGCCATAGGGGGAATACTCATTTATGTGGACTTTTATGAACTCAACCTCACTTGCCCCAAAGATGACATTCCTCTTTTGATTATTCACCAACTAGTTAATCTTACAGTTGGCCACAAGATGTTATCTTTCATGGATGGATTATTAGGTTATAATCAGATCCTAATTGCCCTTAAAAATCAACATAAGACTACCTTTACCACCCCATGGGGAACATTCTACTATAGATTCATGCATTTTAAGTTGAATAACACTGGTGTAACCTACCAATGTGCCATGACTTATATCTTCAATGACCTTATCCATAAGATTCTAGAGGACTATGTGGATGATCTTCTAAAAAAGTCCAAATTCTGAAAGGATCATTTAGCCATTATCAAGATCATCTTTGAGTGACTTATCCATTACCACATCTACCTAAACCATAAGAAGTACATTTTTAGGGACTTTTTAGGAAATCTCCTTGGATTTATCATCTCCCTTCATGGAATTGAAGTTGATCCCACCAAGATCAAAGTGATCTTCAACATGCTTCCCCCAATCAACCTTAAGTAACTCCATCGTTTGTATGGGAAGCTCCAATCCATTCATCACTTTATCTCCCATATTTTGGATTGATGCAACCCTTCTACCACCTTTTGAAGAATGATGTATCTTTTAAGTGGAATAATGACTATCAAAAGGCCTTTGATTCACTCAAAAAGTACCTTTTGTCTCCACCTATCCTCATCCCTCCCAAGGATGACCAACCTTTATACCTATATATCTCTACCACTGACCACTCCCTAGGGGTAATGTTTGGTCATCAAGATGATCAGCATAAAGAATAAGCTATCTCCTACATTAGCCACATGCTTGTAGAGTACAAGGCTTGATATACCCATATTGAGAAGCTTTGCTTATCTTTAGTCTTTGTGGCCACCAAACTTCACCACTACCTTCTTAACCATAAAACCTATGTCATAACCAATACCAACCCACTCAAGTACATGCACTCTAAGCCATACCAAAAATAGTTCATGGATAAATGGCTCATGATTTTAGCATAGTTTGACCCTGAGTTCCTTCTAAAAAAATGAATTAAGGGTCAAGTTTTTTCCAACTAATTGGCCAAAACACCATTAACAAACAACCAACCTCCTCCTCTTAAGTTCTGTGATGACCCTCTCTTAGGTAGACTTCACCTATACAATCACCATGTTTTTTAATAGATAAAAGTGTTAATTTGGTCGGGGAAAATTTATCATCCTTATTCCCTTTGATGATGAACCTCTTCTTTTGTCCTTCAATCTTGATTTTGAATGTACTAATAATATAGCTGAGTACAAAGCCCTAGTGATAGGGCTTCAAAATAGCTTAGCCTTTGGAGTAAAAATAATGAACATATTTAGTGATTCCTAAATTGTGGTCAATTAAATGAATTCTCTTAATAGTGTAATAATGATGTTTTATAATAGTATAAACCATTAGGTTACAAAATCTTAACATCCTTTGAACATTACTGCATCTATTCAACCCTGTGATCTACCAACAAGTTTGTCAACACCATGTCTTCCCTTGCCTCTTAGATACCATCTACACCTTTAGATTATAATTTGTCTATTGTTATCCATAAACTAACCTAGCCTTCCTATGTCAAACTAAATTCTCCCACCATTTTCAATGTGGAAGACACCCAACCTAACCTTTAGTATCAAAAAACCTTTGACTATATTAACCTTGCCATAGTTCCTTCTAGTCTTTCTAGGAATGCTCAAAGAGTGTTTATCTATAATACCTCATGTTACACCATACTAGGGGGTATCATTTATAAATGGGGCTTTGATGATCTTTTATTTTGTTGATTATGTATTCAAGAAGCCTTTCATGATATCAAGGAAATGCATGATAGAGTTTATGGAGGAAACTTTAGTGGCCTCACCATAGCTAAGTACATCCTTTTCCTTGGATATTATGTTCATAACCTTAACCAAAACTATTGTGATTATGTGAAAAAGTGTGTCAAGTGTTAACAACATGCCAATTTGCATCATGCACCTAACCATAGTCTTTGCATTTCTACCAATTTATGGCTCTTCTCACAATGGGGTCTAGACTTTATTGATTAAATTAACTCCCATTATCTGATATGACACCATTCTATCATCACTACAACTAAATATTTTACCAAATGGGTATAATTTATTCCTCTAGTCTTGACCAAAGTGGAAAAGATTGTCAATTTTATCAACCATCACATCATCTACCATTTTGGTGTTCCTTATAAGATTATTATTGACAATGGTAAGTCCTTTAAAAGCAATTAAGTCTAGGTTATATGTTATTCATTAAATATTAAGTTAAGCTTCTCCTTGACATATCACCCTCAAGTAAATGGATAGGCTAGATCCTCTAACAAAACTCTTAACAACATGCTAACTAAAATGGTTATTGTATCTAGTTGGGATTGACATTTGCATATCCCCTTCTCTTTATGGGCATATTGCACTAGCATTAAAACCTTGATGGGTGATACACATTTCTATCTTGTATTTGGATTAGAGTCCATCTTGCCTATCAATGTCTAGATCCCCTCTATTTGCATATCTTTATAAGATCTCATTACTAAAGATTATTATCATTAGCACTATTTAACTCATCTTGAGATACTTGATGAGAATCATATTAGCAACCCTTACTCACCTTAATATATACCAAGAGTGCATCAAGCATGCCTATAATAAACACCTTAAAGTGTAATAATTCCACATCAGAGACCTCATCCTAAAGGAAAATTAACATGTCACCAATATAGAGAAAAAAAAGTAGGGTAAGTTTGTTTTTAATTGGCTTGGACCCTATATCATAACCCATAAGTATGGATTAGGTGCTTAGCAATTATATTTTCTCGAAGGTCACCCAAAACCTAATCCCCTCAATGCTTTGGATTTGTATCCATTACTTTTTTAAGAAGGATCAAGTTCACCTTTTGTTTTAACTAAAGCTCATCCCTCGCTTTCAACCACATTCATCTCCCTATTTTAGGGATAACTGATTAAAACTAAATCATGTGATTATCTATTATATTCATATCCTAATCTTGAATAATGTGTACCATGGCTTGATTCTCATGTTACTTTCCACCCCTTTATTAAGGCATATTCCCATGGTCATTGTCACCTAAACCTTTCTACACCTAATTGACCTCTTGTGTTTCTAGCTTTGATTTCATAAAGGTGAACCCTTAAACATGTATAAGTAAGTATATGTCAAGAAAAAATCAAATAAGAAAAAATCAAAATCCAAACCAATAGCAATCATTGGGCATTCTTAGCATTTATATACTACTCCCTTGAAATACAACTACAAAGCATACTAAAATTGCACAAATATAAGGTAGATTGATCCCTTGAAGGATAACTATCATAGAGCCTTGAATAAAGCAAATAAACTTAGACCACTCCCTCAAAGGATGGCTAAGTAAAGAATTTGTCAAAAGAATATATATTTCATGGAAACTTCCTACATTGATCAACTTCCCATGTATAACAATAAATAAAAACACCCATTTTCAAAATCAAAACAAATGCAAACTAATTTTGAAAGCTGTAATCAGCTCTCACATAGAAAAATAAGGTAGAAACCACAATCGGTTTTCAAAAGTAAAATTCCTACATTGATCAATCTATGATTTGTATGATATAGACTTATTTATACTAACTATTTGGAAACCTATAGAAGAGGCATGCTAATCTCACAAGAGGGTTCCATTTTCATCCATCTCCTTTTTTGTGTTATGAGAAAGGGATTTTTAGATTACTTAGCATTATGTGGTGAAGATACCTCTTTAACCAACTAACAAACACTACTATGAAGCATTTGAAGGGATTATGTTCATTAAGCGACTCAAACTTTGGTTTTATTATAGTCCTTTTCAAAAAATAAGCATCATGCCCTCTTCTTATCCTATTGTGACTAGTTGATATTATCCTTATGATGTTTGTCTCTAGATCATATTCTCTATTCTCCCATATAGTGTTGTTAGTTTCCTTACCTCATGTGCTTTACCCTAAGAAAGATAAAAATAACCATAATCATAATAAACATATCCATGTGTGTCATAAGAAACATCACAATCATAATCAAAACCATAACAGGCATAAAAAAACCATAAAATCCATGAGAAACAAAATAATCAACCATTTTCCACCTCATGTCTAAATATAAATAATGAAATCTAAATACTAATTAAGAGCTAAAATGTCACAAAAAAAGGAATCATACCCATATATCAAATCCATCTCATTCCTAGCTATCTAAATCTACATTAGTGTCTAGCATCTATAACATAAGCATTATCCATAAGCAATATAACATCACATTATAAGCATTAAACATCAAACACAAAACATAGACCATAAACATAAAAAATGAACAATGAACAATATACATACATACATACATACATATATACATATATACATACATACATATATATATATATATATCATGAGTCTAAATAACATAATAATGTGTACTTGTAGATAGACATGTCTCTTTCTCAAAATGTACATCTCATTGCATCAGCTCATAGGCTAGAATCAAAATGATATATAGTAATATATGAAATGTATGAGCTATGTCATGCCCTTGGGGCAAAAATATCTCTTGGTACACCACCAGGTCCTAATACCTTCCCACTGATCTATCTACCTATAGACACTAACCACTTTCCTAGAGTCACCACACTAGCACCGCTTACCAAACTAGCTATATACTCACCCCATCAGGGCTCCTATGGACACTGTGTCAAAAATATGGACTCATAATACCATAGATCCTCCATTATAGCTAGGTATGATGCCATGGGGATGGTACCCAATGGTCCTATCATGGCCATGGCTACCCTTCCTCTCTACCTTAGGGAGTCCCTTTCTTGTGTAACCAAGGCTAGTGAAGCCCTCATTTGGTCTTTATCACCTATGAGAGTACCAAACTAACCTTGTAAGGTAGAAATTTGGCCTTTTAAGGTGGCCACCTATCCATATAGTGTTGTGACCTATACCTATGTAATGGATAACACTATTCTTACCTATCCATCGGGGCTAACCCCTTGTGTCTATGCCCTATAGCCCCCTCTCCCAATAGGGTCCACATCCATAGGCCCCCTACCTCTATCATCCCCATTAATATATATCACTACATATAATGCCTAGTACCATGCCATGTACCCATATATAAATTAGATTTCATATATCTATGACCTAGCTGTTACCTCCTCATGGTCTAAAAAAGTTAGCATGGGATGTGGTTTTAGCAATAAAATCTCTATGTCCTCATTCTTGTACCTCAATAATGTGCTTGGAATACCCTATACTAGGATAAAATATGTATATACCTTATTAAAATGGAAAATATCCACCTCCCCATCCCACCTACCTAATATCCACTTGTAGCTCTTTAGGGAGAGTGTTTGCCCCCTATAGCTAGGCCACACTAGAAACTAGACATAAGGTCTCTATGTGATGTTAGCAATCACTAGTGTACCTAGTGTACCCCTAAACCAATCAACATCATGGGATCCTCCCCCCACACCTAAAATAGTGAAGTCACCTCTCCACTACATAAAATCGATGGGGAAGTCTATCTACATGTAGCCCATCCATTATAGCCCCACTAGCCTCAGCACCTAAATGTTCTCATAGGCCCATCAATGTAGAACCAAGATAAAACTAATACCATACTATCAATGGGCCCTAAACCCCCATAATTTTTTATAATTTTGTACTAATAAAATAGGTACCCAATCAAATACAATTCACCTTAGTAACAATTCCACTAGCATCCCCAATAGCAAATATGGGAACCTCTTACTACTCAAGTTGAGAAGAAAAAAATAGGAAACAACCATCATAAGCATGGTCATTAGTCTCCTCTTGGATATAGACCTTGTATACATAACATTATAGATGAACCCACTAGCATGTCATCAAACTTGATCACTATCATCACTATTTAATAAATCGATGTGATCCTCCTACCCTCTCATTCTATATGGTAGATTAGATCACCTCAGATCAAAAGTTATATGATCTTATATACATCTTCAAACAAGATCATCATCTTTCTAGTTGGTAGTAAGAAGGTGTTCATAGTGAGATCCCATCTCTCGATGAGTGATATGATCATAGAGGCATCTCGAGGCACATGTTGATAAATCCTCATTGCCCCTAGCCCAACCTCCTCCATGTGGGCCTAGTCAACTGGGGTCATCCCTTGGTGGATTTTTAAGAAGATGAAAAACCCTTGGTCATGTATTTGTATCTACCCCTAGCCTATACTAAGTCATAAACATAGCTTAGTCTCTTATGCCATTATTGCTTACCAACACCTACCCTACCCTACCTTACCCTTTAGATTTACACAAGTCACCTATCTCTACCCTATCTTTACCCTACTACCTATTCATACCCTCTAACCTACTCACTAAGTCTATGCCTAAAACACACCATCTTGTTTGCCTTATCTTTTTAAAATACTTTATAATAAGCTGACTTTTTGACTAGTCAATTGTTGACAATCATGGTGACTATTGACGGTCAAATGTCCTTAATTTTATGGGTATTGACTATCGATGGTTAGACTTGACTATTGATGGTCACTATGGGTGTTCCAAAAGTAAAAATCCCAAACCCTATATACCCTAAAACTAACTAAATGGTAAACAAAACATTCTACTTTGCTACCCTAAGGTACCAACCCACCCCATTTCACCTACCCACCTAATCAATTTTCCTATTTACCTACAAATTTACCTAAAACCCCTAAAAACCTAAGTAGGGCATAACCTCCTAATCCCACCACCCTTAACCCCAATGCAATTTTTATCTCTAGCTAACCTACTAGTATTAAGGCATCCCCTACCTCATTTTTTGACCATAACCATGGAGTCAGACACAAGCTTTCCCATCCTCATCCATGCTCATGTCCTCCCTATATCCTTGCTAGTCCCCTCAGTCAATTCTCCAACTTAGTAATCTCAACCACTAGCAAGTAACTATCATCAAAAATCACTTTCACCATAATACAAAAATCACTAGAGCTCAAGTTCAATACCAACAAAGTTCAAATGAGGCAAAAGTGATTCTATTTACAGTTTTTACCACTAGGATTTTGGGGATTTCATTTTGATCATCAAGGGTTAAGGTTACCATTGATGGTTACCCTTAAGCATCCTGATCATCAATGCTTAGGATACTCACCTTCCCCTTTTTATCAAAAGCCACCCATTTTTACCCACCCTTGGATACTACCTTCTCCACCCAACTTGACCACCTCATCACCTCACTGTTGGTCCATTTTAGCCTAACTAGCATGCATTTTATGATATTTTTTTCCTTGTCCTTTGATTGTAGTGATAATATTTCCATGTTGACCACTTTTTAAACTCATGCCACCTCATGCTTACTAAACCCACTTGTGTCTTTTTGGGATCACTTCCTACCTAGGATACTTGTAATACTTGACCAGTTTATATTTTCACTAGGAGTACTTCTTGCCTTGGATACCCACCAAAACCCAAACCTCACTTATAATACTTGTGATTATACCCATTTTCCATGCTTAAATATGATCATGCAGTCTACTTATCTATTGTCTTTCTAGATCCAACCTTTATTTTATCAACTATGGTAACTTAGTCAATACACAATCTTAGCTATCACATTTTTTGTCATACTTTGTGCACTTGTTTATGCTTCAGTGACCAACCCATCATCTACCCTCATGATGTCCACCTTCATCTACCATATCAAATTTTCACCTAATTTTATTTTACCTCATTGAATCCTGGTTTAAGGGGGAACACCCCTTCCCTTACTTAGGGAGATTAGATATTTGATTAACAATTTATTTTTGTTTTACAACTTGTTGATTTAAAGCTACATAATAAAAAGGGGAAATTGTAAACACGAAAAATATGCACATGATGATTCTAAATGTTGTAATTCCCTTGCACCACTTTAGGACACCCTTGGGACCAACCTAACCCTTCAACCATTAACTAAGATGAACCCATAGTTAGTTTGATTAAACTAGCTTAACCCAACCTTTTACCTATTTATACCTTTCACCCTCGATAGATGATGGTTAGGATGATTACCAACAGTCACCTTGACCATCGATGGTCAGGGTCCACCTCCTCAACCTCCAACATGTAGGCCATCCACCTTTATTTTCTAAATATAACTCGTTTAAATCCATATGGAAGTCATTGCATGATCAAGTTAAAATTAGGAAGCCAAGTACATGTCTTGTTTCAACTCTCTTGACTTACCTATAAGATGAGAGGACCAAAGAGGTGAAAATCATCTACAATTTTTATCAAAAGCTTATGCATTAAGAGTTCCTTTTTTGTAGGTTAATCTCATTAGCAATCTAATGATTTAGCCATCACGTCAAAGAGCCAACTTGCCACCACTACTCCACTAAAGCATAAAGTAATTTAATTTATTAGAATCATGCCAAACCCCACCAATGAGTCAATCACCTCACTCATCTACCTGATTAGATTTTTACAAAATAAATACTTGATTTATATCATTTAATTAAATTATTTTCCTTTTGTACTTAGCTCAATACCAAACCATCTCCAAAAATCCCACTTTGTGATCTCATCAATCAGCCATTCACCAACCTAGATCTACACATAGTAATCATCGATGGTTGTCTCAACCACTAATAGACTACCCAACTACTCATGGTCACCTTGATCACTGATAGTCATCTTAAATACCGATGGTCACCCCAACCATCGATAGTCAATGTGGTCATAAATCCCAACAAGATATTTACACCTACCTACCCCCAATAAAATAAAAATTACTATGTCTCTACTTGTTCATAGACCTATACCTAAATTTATGAAGTAAACCCTAATCACCTAGCACTAGTATTAATTAGCTTATCACTATTTTAATCATTTCTAGTCTATTTATTTAACAAGTATTTCTTGTTTTTAATTTTAGTACCTTTTAATTATTTATGAAAGTACTTTCTATTCTATTTATAAACTTAATTATTTAAAATTTGTGCATTGACAGCCCCTAAAGAATATTTTTTTTAGGATCTAGATATTGCCAGGCAATCCACCCAACTATCTATCTAACAAACAAATTTTATTTATTACTTCTTATCTATAGGTCATCTTACCAATCCAAAGAGGATATATTCATAATCATCTGATTCAACATGCACACAATCAAATAATTTTTTCAACCATACCTATACTTAGTTTTTTCTTCTTCCTTTTCTCAAAATATAAACTAAAATTCATTGAAATTGTATCTTTTGATTATTGGTTATGGGAGGTGGAATGTTGGTGTTTGTTGGTGGGATAAACCCTATATTAATGAGAGGATGGTTTTTTATATGAGGATTCCATATGTTGGTATCAATTACTCCAATGGTAAATTAAGGTAATTTAAAAATGGTATCATTTAGGTTTGGATCATCTATATCATCATTTTTATTGATATAGACCATGTTGTATTCTATTAACCTAGATGAGCGACATGAGTAATTTTACCAAGAGGGGCTATCCTATTGGGTAGCTAAGGTAGGAAGGAAATAAGCACCTATGCACACTCAAAATGGGTTGAGGTTATCAAAAAAGATCCTAATGGGTGATTTCATGATGCTAATTAGAGTGGTAAATAAAATGACAAGATAAAATGCTAAAGAGGGGTGCGATAAAGTCAACTAAGTTAATGAGGAGAAATGTGATTGACCTAGATGATCTAGTGTAATTAGAATAATAGTTAAAAAAAATTCTAAATTGAGTTTGTCAACTTAGTCTTACATGCAATAAAATATAGAAATTTATGAAAGCCTACTAAATCAAGTTGGTTAACTTAGTTTGATAAGTAGGAAAATATAGTTTTTTTCTTTAAATCATACTAAATTGAGTTGGTCAACTTAGTTTAATAGGTAGGAAAATACAAAGTTTTATAAAAACCTACTAAAATTGAGTTGGTCAACTTATTTTTATAGGTAGTGAAAAATAGAATTATTCTATGTCAACCTATTCTATTTAATTTAAAATGCAAAAAAATTTAACAAGTATTTGAATAATGTAGTTTTTAAGGTAGTAGCAAAGAAAACAAAATATTAGATTATATATCACACAACATAGAATTGTAGTAATGTTGGCCAATAAAATCGATGATACAATAGAGAAGAATAAGCAATAAGCAAAAAATAATAATTATATAACTATTGATCCAATTAATTTATTTGAAAAAAGATCACAAAGTTGGACTAAATTATTTTTATTGATTTCTAAGCTTTTAAATATACTTGCTTATATGTTGGGTAGTGATGGCCCATATTTTAGAGTACTAACTATTAAGCAAGTAACTTTCCCTTAGCCCACTAAACCTAGTGTCAAGGGTAAGTTAGAAGTAAATTCTTGGTGATAACTGATAATTAAGGCACCACATAATCAGACATATGGATATATTTGTAAGGTTCAATGCAAAGGTAAATCCTAGGTGTTTTTGAAATACCATGGGGTATGTAGAAACTAAATACCATATTTATCTCTATAATATGTCTATGAGTATTAGGTCAATCCATATAAGCCATAATGTCTATAATTAATAGACAAGGATCATAATTAGAGTATTGCATACCCCTTCATGATAGTAGTAGTTAAGTGTTTAAAAATACTTGTACATAGTTTCTAGGGAAATCAAGACAAGTTGAAAATAAAGGCAAAAATCAATTATCAAAAACCAATTTTCCATTCCAAAAGATAAATAAATAGGCAACCAACTCTTTTTTTTAAAAATGTGATATTAATTACTAAGAAATGAAAGTGAATTTCCTTAATTATGCTAAAAATAAATAACACATAACAAAATTGGCTAGACCGATCTGGTTTGAAAATAGAATACAACCAACTCTTTTTAAAACAAATGTGATATTAATTACTAAAAAATAAAAGTGAATTGCCTTAATTATGTTAAAATTAAATAACACATAAAAAAAATTGTCTAGATCGATCTAGTTTGAAAATAGTATAAAATAAAGTTAGGAAGGGCAATCTAGTCTATTGTGAAAATAGACTAAAAATAAATAAAGGTGACCAGGTCAATCTAGTTTGTTCGGTAAAAATGAAAACCGGTAAGGATAGACTCAAATTGAAATTCTAAATAATTTAATTGAGATATAAAAATTACAAATTGAAGTAGTTGAAAAAATTTGAAATTCAAATCTTGTTTAGGGTAAACATGGTAAATATGACTAAATCAACTAGGTTGATTTCATTAGTTAACTTAAAAATACTAAAAATTTGATTGTTAGATGTATCATCTAAACATGATTGAGTCTTATAGGGGAAAAATCTTTAAAATATAGGGATTAAATAGGATGTATCGGGTTGATTTAGTCTATAGATAACTAAAAACTAAAAATGACAAAATAAAGAAAAATCAACCAACCTAATCTACTTTCCTAAAAGATGAAAAGTAAAAACTATTAAGTTGAATTAAATCAACCTGCTCTATCTAGTTGAATATAAGTTTTTTTTTTTAAATAAGAAAATGATTGAGTTGACTAGCATGATTTATTCTATTAGATATTAAAGCCAGTAAGTCAAAGGATAAAACTATATAGACCAACATGATCTAATTAACTAAAGATCCTAGACCTCCAAATAGAGAAAAAGACTAGATCAACCAATACAATCTAGTTTACTACTTAGATAAAACCTATGAATATAGGACAAAATTAAATCAACCAATGAAAACTAGTTGATTGTGAATTTTGAATCTATAGACAGGTTAAGACAAGATCATCCAACCCAATATAGTTGATTGAAAGTGAAAAATTAAAAATACAAGGGTTAGATTCATGTTAGGTTCTTCAAGTTGTATACAATAAATTAAGATATATCTATAGCTTATATAACTTAGTAAAATATAATATTGAATGTGGTAATCAACTAACATCTATTACAATACATTTTTATAACGAGAGCTTGACCAAATTGGAGTTGTTAAACCTAACAAAGGTGTCTCTTACCACACTACACCAAAGAAGAGGGGTACAAATCCTCTAGGAAAATTATAATATAAAATAACCCTACCTAAGTCTAATTACAAAAAATAAACCTAATCCAATGATTACCAAATATTGTTGCAGAAATGGAGATAGATAAAAATAAACAAACAATCAAGGGATTATGGTGGGTAATTAGGGGCCTAGGTCACCCAAAATAGAAGATGGAAAGTAAATAAAACTCTATATTTAAACTAAGTTTAAGAATAGAGTTAATTTAATCAAGGAGTTATACATTCAACACATATTAATTACACAATCTCTATCTATCAAATGAAATAGCTAGAGTTATGAATACTTACCTTGGGTGACCTGTCGAGTCTCAATCTCTCCCATGGTCATTGGTGCTTTTCAAGAGGTCGATGTGAATTTATATGAATCACACTATATAAATCATATATAATGTAAATAAATAATACTTTGAAACAAAATATTCTCACAAGATAAGTAATCTTCTATCCAAGGCAAACCCAAAGTAATGGTTCCTTCAAATGTAGATTTAGTAGAATTGTGAACTATAATGATACAAAAATGAATGTTACCTCTTATTAGATTTAAATGTGCCTTTTATTTATAGTAATGGATAAAAAATAACCCACTGATAATTTTAACTAATAATATTGGCCAATTTGATATTGATAGTTGCAAAAAATTAGCATTAGGCAGCCAACTAAGTTGGTTAGGGTGACTTAGCTCTATAATGTGTGTTTAATCCTTTATAATAAGATTGACCTAGTTGACTTAGTATGAAAAGGGATATTTGCTTAATTAGGGGATATTGAAAGAATAAATGTTTATGGAAATGTGTATATGAGATTTGGATTGCTTTAGGAGTAGGATAAGTTGGATTTGTAATGGGTTTAGGTAATGATAGAGTTGACCAAAAAAATTACAAAACATCAATGGTTTGCCCACCCCCTTTTTTATGTACCCTTTAAGGTGTGAACTTAGAGAGATGAAAAATTGAGAGGTTGCTAAAAGAAATAAAACACCAGTAAATGATAAATTTTAAAAATATTGTGTATACATGAAGTACCCATTTTGGGCTCAAGAATGCCTTTCCAAAAATGAGAAAATTATAGTTTTAAGGTGAAATTCAAACATGCATAAATAAAACCATAAGTCATTTTCATGAACCAAAAAAACCATCATGTGTGTCTTGAAGAATTTTAATTTCACCCAAGAGTATGGGGATATAACCTTGGAGATGAATCCATGGTAGACACCATAGTAATGAATGATGAAATCTAGCCTTTATGCAATCAAGAGACTAGTTCTTGTCCTCCAACTGATATTTCTACTTCTAGGGCCTCCAATTACAAATATTCCAATTTTAAAACACATATATATGTAAATAACACATGATACCATGAATAAAACCTCAAAATACACTTAGATACATATTTTTATAGTTTCTCAAGAGCACATAAACACTAAGAATAAATATTGTTAACATTGAAGCAGTAGTTGATAATATCCACCTCCAGTTCTTCTTAGATGAAAAATAACACTCCGCCATGTTGAGAATGGTAGATAAAATCTAGGACTAGGTTATTTGTATTAAATCACACCTATTCAAGAGACAAATTACTCATTTTATCCTTAACACCCTTCCTAGTATGAGAAAATCATAGTTTTTAAGGTGAAATTTAGATGTGCATAAAACATAAATCATAAGTCATTTGTATGAACTGAGAGAGCCCTCATGTGCATGATGAAGCCCTATAATTTAATCATCGATAATGGTGATATAATATTTTTTATGAATATGTGGTAGACACTATAGTAATCAGTGCTAAAATGTAACTTTTATGTAATCAAGAGACTAGTTATTGTCCTCCAATTGACATTTTTACCTCTAGGCCCTCCAATTTAAAATCCATCACTTCTAACATGTATAAATATGAAAATTACATATGATCTCATGACCATAACCTTAAAATACACCTATATGTATGTTTTTATAGTTTCTCAAGATCACATAAACATTGATAACAAATGTTACCAATCTTGAAGTGGTACTTGGATATCTCCACCTATAACACTTTGTGGATGAAAAATTGAACTGTTACCATGTCAGGATTAGTGGATAATGTCTAGGACCATCTTATTAGCATTTGATCACACTTGGTAAATATATGGAGTACCCTTTTTGGCCTAAATAATGCCCTTCCCAATATGAGAAAATTGTATTTTTTAGGTAAACTTTAGATGCACATAAAATTGAAATTGTAAGTCATTTTCACAAATTGAAAGAACCCTTATGTGCATGTTAAATAATTTTAATTTCACCCTAGAGCATGGGTATTTAAACTTGGACACTAATTCCATGGCAGGTACTATGAACAATGAATATGTAGATAGGAGGTTAGTCTTGTGTTAGTTCAATAAAAAAATAAAAATAACACATTAAAATCCAAACACCTCTACCCTAAAAACTAGGGAGAACATAAGCAATAAACATACAAATGAAATCACATCTAGAACACAAAATAAAACACTCTTTTACCTTCCTTTGAGATCCAAATGGCTTGTTAAGTGGCTTTCTTGGTTTGTGCATCAAGAAGTCTTTGATAATGAAGCTTTCTTTGTTCCTTCTCTACATGACACTGTGGCCTAGTTGCTTAGCTTATGACTTTGGAAAGGTAAAATTACTTGAAAATCTTGTCTCTTTCCAAATTATCATTATAAATTTTGACTGTGAGATATTTTAATACATTTAGGCATAATAAATTTACATTGAGAGAGTTTAGATATCAATAGGTATGATATTGTATTTATAGCCTCAATAATTAACTCTCACCCAAGGTGAGTTAAGGTTGAGTTTAAACATGGAATGGGTTAAAAATAACCCTAGGTGAGCTGAGAATAACTATATTTAAGTTAAATATTATCATGTAATTATTATTTTCAATTAATAGGCATGTCTCTCAAATTATATATTTTTGGATATTTTGGAAGAACTTGATAACTCATAAAGGCAATGATGAAAATGTTTGATATTTTGATTTTTGGAATTTCTATTTTTAGATATTCATAATTGTAAATGGATAATTAAACAAAGCATTTAATCTTGTATAATTAGTAAATTTAATTTGATTGGCATTTTATCTCCTTAAATATTTATTCAAGTGCCCCAGGTAATGGGTCCATAGGTTAAATTAATAGTTATTATGTCACAAGGTGATTGGGTATGAATGTGTGAGAGTATATTATTGAATATGGGATAGAATATCAAATAGGTATGCCTCAACATTATTATGAGAATTTATGAATGATTCACAACCAAACTTAGGACATTTAGTGATTCTTAGGATTAACTTTCAATGGTTGGTAGAAATTAGTTTGAAGTTTGATCAAGAGTTAGTTGTGGATGGAATTAGGTTTCTATAATTTTCCCCTATTTTGGAAGGCATTGCAAGCTAGGTATAGTAACATCTTTTAAAATAATGAAAATGTCCTATATTTATAATACTCCAATGATGATGGATGATCCCTAGATGCCCCCTCAAAGGAGTAGTTGACAAAGAAGGTCGGGGATTGGTCCCTTGAAAGAAGGAAAATGATAGGACCAAAAGGTTAAAGGGGGTGAAAATGAGACTAATTTGTAGTTATAATTAGTGGAATAATTAATTTCCCTAGTTGGGTAGATAAAAAGGATGATTTTACCAAAGGAAGTTATAATCATTAACATAGATAAGTAAAATTATAATGATTTACATATAGGAAGTTATAATCATTAACCAAAGGATAAGATAAAAAGTGAATAATTTTTTCAAAGGTAGTTATAATCATTAAAAGGAAAACAATGATTTACCCATAGGTGGTTATAATCATTGGTAGAATAAAAACATGCCCCAATTGGGTAGATAGAGATAATGATTTGCCTAAAGGTAGTTATAATCATTAACATATAGACAAATCAAAACATAATGATTTATCCAAAGGCAGTTATAATCACTAGTACTATAGTGGGATGACACACAATGATTTGACCAAAGGTAGTTATAATAATTGGTACTACGATGGGATGAATATGGCAAAATGGAAAAGGTGGATTAAATATTTAATCCATACTCATAGAGTAAAGACCAGTTGATATAGAGGAGAAAAATGAATTTGAGGAACTTACTAGTATAGAAATGCATACCCAAACTAGTAAGGATTGAAATTATTTTGTTATTTAATTACATTATAATTGGGAAAATGATTTGGGTAGATCAAGAGTTTGTTATGTGCCAAGGAGAAGTACTATGGCCTTATTACGTGTAATATTTACCTAGCTAATTTTTGATGTAGCTTATGATATTATGCATCATGATATAAAATAATATGATGACCTAGATGTAATGTGCATAAGTAATGACACACAATCTAATAAATAATTAAAAATAATGCACCAATGATAAAAACCATTATGATAATGTTGAGATATAAATATGGATGGAATTAAGTATAATTTACAATGAATACAAATATACTAATTTAAGGCATGACAAACAAAAAAAACTAATAAACAAAAAGAAAGATAAAATAAAACAATAAGAATAAAATGAAATAAACACAAATAATGTTTAATCATAATGTCAGTGCAAAAAAAATGAAACAAGGTTGTCTTTAGGCCATAGGGTAATAATGACACTAACAAGACTACCAACATTTCCCTTAGGATATAGGAGATAATAACACAAATAAACAAAATGGGGGGGAATAGAAGAAAAGGAAGGGGTATTCAAGATAACTCTATATGTACTAGGTAAGTGGATGATGTCTACATAGTTCCATGGACATAAGGTATAACATAAAATTTAGGCCAAATGTAGTTATTCCTAGATATGGGATAGAAAAATATGATGATAAGAAATATCATGATGGTTTTGTAGAGTAAAAATTAGGAATGGTCTCACAAAATGGTGAGAGCATGAGACTAAAGCTTAGCAGTCATTAATTTATCAAGATTTAATACATAATGTGTAATATGAAATCTCAAAAATGACAAGAGCATAAAGCTTATACGTGGAAAATAAAGGACAAGTGGTATCTTATGAATTAGATAGAGGTTCCAGAATCCTTAAAGTAATGAATTCGTTGGTGTGATGATTTTTAGGATTTTCTATATCATTTTCAAATGTTTTTATAATTTTCTATGTATCTCAATGTGATTGAAAATTATGAGATACTAAATAGGGAACTCTCGAAATGGTAAGAGTGTTAAAACTTAAAATTGATCATAAAATGTTGAGAGAATGGAAAAGAGGTGACTAATTTGATTTCAACATGAATCGAGTGCTGCCTACATGGTCCCATTAGGACCTCAAGTCACTGTAGTTCTACCTTACAATAGAGGAATCTAACTAGGTAGCAACAAGTTTTTAAATTAGGATAATGGAACAATACATCATAGTAATGGCAAGTTGGTAATTCAAGAGATGGTTATGATTAATAGATAATGGCATAGGTAATTTATACTAATATGCCCAAAGATGGTTATAATTAGTAGCACATAGTGGAATACTAATTTACCCAAAGGTAGTTATAATCGGAAACATGTGGAATAAAATGAAACAAGGAATTAATGATGAAATTGGAAAGCCAATATCATACTAGTACAAGATACTACCTCTCTATATAATATAAATTAACTACTAAAACTTGATAGGAATCCTTTCATTAAAGGTGATCGAAGAACCAATGGAATAGAACCAAGGTCAAAGGGGTTGGGTAGGGAGGGTAAAAATAACTATGGTCAAAAGGGAAGGTATGGTATAATGGTATATGGTGTGATATAAATAAGGATGATGATATTATGATATAATGGAAATGATCCTTATAGATAATGCTTCAAGTCTCTAAAGAGAAGTAATGCTTGAGGTGTATGATGCTCATCAGCTTATAAAGTTCATTATTTAGCCTGTATACTCTAGATACATAATTTAAAATAATGATATATAGTCTTATCCAATTGGGTTTAAACTAATATTTATTCTTCTTATTTTCCATCGTGTTATTTTGGTTTTATTTGAGAATAAGATCCCCAAGGTTAAACTCTCTATGTTTGACTCACCATTTATAGTGGCCATGGAGTTAGTTTTGGTATGATTGAAAGCTATTGACAATGACTATGCATTTTACATCAAGTAACTCCATATATTTCCATTGAGCTACTTAGTAATATTCATCATCTAGGATGTGTTTCAAATATATTCACATAGAAGGTAAATTGACCTTAATGGGAAGGATGGCCTCAGTGCCGTAAACTAAGGAATATGGAGTGGATCTTGTTGGGGTACAATAATTAGTGTAATATTCCCAAAGGGAGAAAAATATTTGGAGGTGCCAATCATGACCAACATCATTGAAAATATATTTAAGGATGTTGATAATGGTTTTGTTGGATGCTCCTACTTGGCCATTACCTTAAGGGAAAAATATAGTAAAAAATGTTGAGTAATGTTGTACTCATCAAAAATCATTTTGACATCCTTGTTATTAAATTATCTCCCATTATAAAAGATAGTGTTGGATGGGATACGATAGTGGAAAATGATCTAGTTAAATATGAATTTGGATATATGTTTTCTAGTTATGTAAGTGATGGGTATAGTTTAAAACCACTTGGTGAAATATTTAGGAGTGGTAAGGATGTGTTTATGGCCATCAAATGAGGTAAGGTTAATATTACTAATGAGATCAAGTAACGATGTTACAAATTTCCATGGTGTAAGCATTGGTTTTAGTGTTTTGGCTAGGGCATGAATCAGATTACCATGTCTTTGACATTTATCGCACCTTTTGATGTAAGCAGTTGCATCTACATCCATAGTTAGTAAATAATAACTGGTACATAGGAGATTTTTGGCTAGTAAAACCCTATTTCTATGGGCTCCATATAATCATTCATAATTTTTTTGTAACTCTAATGTCACTTCTATGGAATATAAATAATGAAGTAGAGTTCCATCAAAGCTATAGTGGTAGAAGGTTAGTCCAAGTAAGGTATAACATGTGGATTGGTGGGTAAAGGCCTTTTACTATTTATGTTATAGGTATGGTATTATGATATGGTTATATAGGTATTTAAACATGTTTGAATACCATATTGAGTTGGGACCAATAAGTCACATATCATTGTGACAGTTTAAGGTTCATGAGTAGGAACTAGAATATTTTAAATGAGAAATTGATATTCTTTTGCCTTGTCTATTTGATGGATTAGAGAGCCAATGGTGTCCATGGCATACATTATTTTTTTATTGGCCCTTAAAATGTGTTCAAACTATTTATCAATGATCTTATATTTTATAACGTCAATCATGGCCTTATATTGTACCAAGTTATGTTCATATGCAACCAATGTATGACTTAGATAATACACATCATGTTCTTTTCCATTATCATCGTGATGATCTAGAATAACCCCCAGGGCTTCATCAGTTGTATATAGGTACAATAGCAATGGTTTTTCTATCATAGGTGGTAATAAAATAGGTAGATTGGAAATATATTATTTTAAATGCTAAAAAGCTTTCTATCATTCTTCAACCTGATGAAATGTGACACCTTTATTCAATAAATGTGTAAATGGATAACATTTTTTAGACAACTAGGAAATGAATATTCTAATAGATTTGATTTTGACCTACAAACTACATAGCTACTTCAATTTGGAAGGTGGTGGCATTTTAGTAATGGTGTGTATTTTGGTAGGATCAACTTTAATGTCTCAACATGAGATGATTAAGCATAACAATTTGCTTGAAGTAACACCAAAAATGTGATATTTAGAATTGAGTCTGACCTTGTATTCATGAAGCCTCTCAAATATTTTACATAGTGTGGATGGATGATTGGCATGGGTATTTGATTTACCCAATATGTCATTGACATAGTCTTTAAAAATTTCTTGTATCATATCATGAAATAGGATGGTCATGACTCTCTAGTATGTGGCCCTAAAATTTTCAAGACCAAATGGCATAACCTAATAACAAAATGTTCCCCATGGAGTGGTGAATATTATTTTGTATTGGTCTTGTAATGCAATCTATATTTGGTTATATCCTAAAAATAAATCCATAAGTAAAAGCATTTAGTACCCCACTATGGAGTCAACTACTATGTAAATGTTTGGTAGAGTAAAGTCATCATTGGGGTAGGCCTTGTTTATATCTTTGGAATCAATAAAAATTTTCATTCCTTTCAATATATTATTTATTGGCATAACATTCAAGATCCACTCTAATTAGTAGATCAATCAAATACATAATGATTCTAAGATCTTTTACTAATACAATAATACAAGGATTCATTTTGTATAATTAATGCTTCACTAGTTTAGCATCAGGATGCACAACAAGGTGTTGTAAAAATAAGTTAGGGTCCAAACCTAGCATGTCTGAGTAGGCCCAAGAAAATATGTTAATGAATTCCCTCAAAAGGGATATAAAGATTTTACACTCTTCCTTAGTGAGAGATACACATAAATTGATCCATTTTGGGTCATCTGGATTCCTGATGTTGGCTTATTTGGTATCTTCTACAAGGAAATTCAATCCATCTTATAGAATGGTTATCAATGATTTGAATTGGATTATAATGGAAAAATCGTTTATTTGGACTGGTTCTTCAAGTTCTCCTAAACAAGATAAATTAGAATCTCCCAATGGTAGGGATGGCTATGTTACAAACACTCTCATAAATTCTTGAATAATTTGATCAAAGGCATGTTGTTCTGTAGAACTAAATTCAAACCCAAAAGCATGTTCATCATTAGTGGTCTCCTAAGCTAAGTTTGAGAAAAGGTGACCACCCCTATTTAATGACACCTAAAACAAGTTTTCACCAAAAAATTGGCTTTTCTTTTACTTTTACCCTAGTCTAGAAGTTCCTTAAAGAGGTTTTCACTTTGGGACCTCAATGTTTTATTTATTTATTTATGATTAAGGGTGTTAATCCATTCACCAAAATAGTTTACAAGATCTAGTTTGATAGAGAACCCTTATTTGTGGTCTCCTAATATAACATTGTCTCTTAGACCTAGAAAATTGTAAAAGGCCTCATCATTCTCAAACTCATCTATAGGCACTATGGATCCTTGTTGGTTCTAGGCTATAAGTTGAGGGTGGTAGAGAGGAAGGGGATTGTTTAGAATAACTAGGGTAAGGGTACAAATGGCATGGGTGTTAAACATATTAGTATTGGTAAGGTCTTCATAAATTTTATGATTAGATTCTGCTTCATTGTTAGTATCATCATCATTAGGTGTTGGTGTTATAACACAATAAAATATGTAGGGTCATCCCCAGGTGGTTTAAATCTAAGACCATAGGTTCTTTTGTACCATGTCATATAAATTGGCTCAAAAGTACCTTGTTGATTTGTCTTGAGGCCTCCTCTTTCATAGGATTGATTTTACATGATATAGCTAGGAATGGGGTACTTGGCATTATTTTAAAAATTGGCCAATTTTTCATTGTACAACCATGATTCATCATTGGCAAGTGGGTCTTCTTCTTAACCAGTGGCTAATGTGAAAATGATGGAAGTTGGATTATTGATTTTGCCTTTTCTATTTTTTTGCCATTCCATGAAAGGCGGTTTGGATCTAGGTCTTCCATATAACATGGGGTTCTATGGAAGCTTGGAAATGTGAAATATTTCATGGGTCAAATACTCACATGGGCCATTGTCTTAAATGATAAAATGATTAGATAATTTAGGAAGTGGCATATGGAGAGATGAATTAAGGCTATTTGGGTCTATGCAATTGGCATTTGGTAAATCAACAAGTTTTTCTTTGACTTTATCCTTTTAAAAACCATATCTAAGCTAAAATGGTATTTATATCTTTCACACTTGGATTTCAAAAAATTTCAATGTTCATAGGGATGTAAATCTCTGTTAATACTAACTTTCATTCCTAAGTGAGAGAACTTGAGACACTAGTGCAATTTTGAAGGGATTGCATGAATTTCATGTATCCATGGTTTACCCAAGATAAAATTTTAATAAAGGTTGAGGTTTAACACATAGTAAAGTGTATCATGGGTTAAAGGCCTAATGATAAGTGGTAAGCTTATAGTACCTTGTGATTCCTACTCTTCATTATTATATACCTTGATAGTGATTATTTTTTACTATATATCAGTTTTTATATATCCAAGATGATTGATGATCTTTAGAGACACAATATACAAGATCGATCCATTGTCTATGAGGATACGTTCCACTTTGTGTATGTGATGACAAATTCAATGTACAACAGATTGTTATGGAGAGAGCCACAAGATGACATGTCATTTTGGTCTAAGATTAACTTTTGGTCTAGGGATAGATGTCCAACTAAATATTTGAATTTATCTAGGCTTATGTAATTTTGAACTTGGGATTATCCTAATAACTCTATTAATATGTTCTTGTGAATCATAAACATACACAATAAATCCAAAATTAATATTTTTGCAGGTGTCTTTTGAATTTTTTCCATGATGTCAAATGCTCTTTCCTTAGCAATGGTATATGTCTTGTTCTTAGTAATAATGATGGATTTTAGGGGTTTATTGGTAGGTGGTTGTGGGAAAATAATGGTAATATTTGACCATCAAATTGTGATTACACAATCAAGATTAGATACAGGACCATTATTGGTTGAAAGTGATGGTGGAAGGGGGATAAATAGGATAAGTCTTGATTTTTGGTGTACTTATTTGTGGTCATAGGGAAATGATGATTTATTGGTATAAGGTATAAAATAGTAATCCTAAGTTAATGGTGCACCTATTTTTAGTCCCAAGTCAGGGAAGGATCATTGACATAGATGGGTTGATTGGAATTATTTAGCAATAGTATTACTTTGTTAGCACTTGGTCTTGGATTAATGTTAATGGAAGAAACATGACCTCCTATAATATTACCTACAAATTTAGTGTAGTCATGTGAAAATACATGGTAAGTCTATTGGGTATTAGAATAATTCTAGCATTGGTTCCTTCCATTCAATTGATGTTGTTATTGTTTCTATTGGTATTGCTATTTTTATTATAGATATTGATAATATTGTTTGTTATTATTCTAGCCTTTGTTGTTGTTATTATTGGTTGTTATTGATATGTTGCAAAAAGGGTTTTGGTAAATGCCCAAGTTTTAATTATATGTAGATGCTCTATTATCCAATGTAATCTATCCATTTTCTAACATATCTTCAATTAAGTGTTTGATCTACACATAATGACATAGATTATGTCTATGAACATGATGGTATTCATAGAATTAATTCTATTTATACCAGTCTAGATATAGAATAAATTTAGGATAATGCTTTGAAATTGGAAAACTAATCATGTTAGTTGTGGCCAACTTGTAAAACATAGCTTCAATAGGTTCTCCAAGGTTATTGAATACTTGATGAGTAGGAACATTTCTTCTTGGAGGAGGGCTTTGCAAAGGTAAAGGTTGCTATATTTTTTGAGATGGTCTAAGCTAAAACAAAGGCTACACTTGTTGAATGGGATACTAATGAGGGGTAAGTTTCACTTGAGATGGTGGTTAAGTAGATGGTGTTTGAAAAATTTGGACATGACATAATTTGGTTACTCCATTTCTAACAACATCATTATTATAGTTAAATTGCTTAGAATTTTAATAATTATTGACTTGGGTTGGTGTCAATGCTTGCACTTAGATGAGTTGATCTTGATAATCCCTTTGTTAATAAGGTATTTTTCAATTATCAAATATTTTTCAATGATATCTTTGAAAGTATGCGCACACTAAAGTTCTAGGTGATAGGATATCTCACTATGTAAATTTTTAGTAAACACCATGACCATTTTTTTGTCTAGTAAGCTATGGGTTAAATAGATAGCAAGCATTAAACATAATTGTAGATATCTTGTGAATATTTCACCATATTTATTATTATCTTGAGTAAAATCTACCAATGAAATCTCATGTTTGATATTGTAGGAGAAACACTGCATAAATTTGTCTAAAAAATCATTAAAATTAGATACATAATTCTCTAGCAATTTTAGGAACCACTCCAAATCCTATCCTACTAGACTTTGGGGAAACAAAATTAGGAGGTATATGTCACTATAAGTCATTATATATAAAGATTTTTTTTTTTTTTTTTTTTTTTTTTTTTTTTTTAAATTTTTTAAAAGGCGTTAGGGTCTCTATTACCCTTGTATTTATCAAATTTTGGTAGTTTGTACCCCAGAGGAAATGGTATATATAGATACTCCATGTTGAATGGGTATGAACACACATCATCTAACCTGAAATTCTTGGTGTATTTACCTATTTGAATGGTAGTAATTACATCCTTCATTTGTTATAGTTCTTGTGCCAAGAAACTAGATGAAATATTGGCTTGAGGTAGAGGTTGTGTGGTCAAAGGTGGATTACCTTGACAGGGTATACTAGAGGAATGGTTTGTTGTGGAATGTTGGTTTTGTGAGCGAACAAACCAAGAATATACATCCATGGATTGGGATGTAATTATTTGAATTACGCATGTTGCAGCGAAATATTCTAGTTTGGATTTGATATATAGGATTGATTTTGAGGGAATCATCGATGCAATAGAAGGATATGGATTAGGGTAAAGTATTATGCCTATTGAGGTTGAGTATTGACTTGATGTCTACTAGTCAAACCTAGATGAATAATGGGAACTTATTTTGGATGAATTCCCTATCATTGGATTTGTGGCACATTTTGAGTAAAAGGCAATTGTTGCCAAATTGGTACTTGTGGGACAATGGTACCTCTTTGTTGCATGAACATTTATTGTGAACTAGATGTTTATTGGATGTTTTAAATTTCTCTTTAACCAATGGACATACATTTTTGATTAGACATATTTTTTATTGCAAAGTTATGTTGGTCTATGATTGGAAAACTACACTTATCACTACTTAATGAGGTGGAATGCTTGTTTCCCCTATTGAAGTGGCATAGTTTTTGGCCTCTACTACTTTGGTACAATAGATTTTTATTGTTGTTATGGAATGCTGGTCATCAATTTTTGATGTGGAGTAGAACTCATCATGTTTTGTTGAGGCAAATCACTAGTTGGTGTTTGATTACTTAATCCTTACATTTGCATGCTTAAAGAAGCAGTTGATTGAGGATTAGAGGTAGCTTGTTATGGTTGGGATGTAGGAGTTATTGCCCCTACTACTGTGAAACACTCATGGTGTTAACTAAAGGCACTTGTTGTTGACTAGTTTTTTGTGTATTTAAACCACTTTTTCCTAGATTAGATGACACTTGTGTGTTATCCATTATGTTTGGCACATTATTATATGTAGAAGAAGTGGTCACTTATTCAATAGATGAACTATTCAACATGTCACAAACTGAAGTACTTTGTGTAAATGGGTCTATACCTAAATTATATTTACCTACTAATTTCATCAATACCCTTGTTGAAGGATCTATCTCTATGAGTGGATTATTTGACATGTTCATGTTATTAAAATTACATGCTAGTTTCAAATAAGTTTGGCATGATTGTTACATTTGTACAAAGTGGTCATATATGAGGCCCTTTCCTTTGAAAATTACATGGGGGTATTGATATGACATAGACATGAGTTCTTGAGGATTTTTAATAGAGGCCTATTTAATGGTTTGGTTATAAGGTATGTTGAAAGGCACTCTAATTAGACTAGGAAAATTTTTATTGCAGAAATTTGTTGTAAACTTGGCCCCTAGCTCTGTGGCTCTAACTAAAAATTCATCCTTATTTTCAAGTAAGTGATGATAAAACAAATAAGGATCATATTTTTATGGCATAACAATGTAATATAGTTGTTTTTTAACTTGGTCTACAATTGATGGTATACTTGTAAGGTATTGCACAATTTATTCTTGGTCTTACTATGAGTATGGATATGTGTTAACCAAATAGTGGGATAAGGGATCTTGGATTTGTTCCCTAGATTGAGTATTGTAAGGAGGATAAGGGTCCATATCACAAAGTACATCATCACCATATGGGTATTGAAAAAATTCATCTTGTGCGACCATATTATCATAACCTAGATTATACATGGCTCTGCTATAAGTATAATAAGACATATCCAAATCAATGATGAACATTCAGAAAAAATCCTAGGTTTCTATAAAATCTAAAAAATAAGGTATAAATGAAAAATGGTCCAAACTTGGTCTAACATGGTCTAAGGATGGATTTGTATCTCCAAAAAGGTCTATGTTTAAACTTGGGTCGAAATAGTCTAATATCAAATGTCTTACACAAAAAGGTCAAGTGGATGAAATAAAAACCAAAAATTCCAAAATTAGGTATAAATTGTTTCAAATAAGTCTAAAATAGGTCTAAATAAAAATTTTTTTCTAGGTATTTTGGAAAATAAGGCACAAAAGATAAATTAAAAATAGGTATTTCTAGGTCTTTCGGGAATAAGGCATAAAAGCTAGACTTTAAACAAAACAAGGTCTAACAGGTAAGTTATTTAATCTAACAAATTTGAAACACTTTGAAAAAAAATAGGAATTTATATTGAAATAAAAAATTAATCTCTTGGTAAAAGACATGAAACAATAGACATATGGAAGATAGACTACTTCCCTAAATTTAGGCAACAAAATAGTCATTAAATTGAACAAGGAATTAACCTAAGTTATGCAAACCAAAATTGAACGATCAATGTCTAATCCTTAATTACACAAGGAATAGGAATAGATCAATAAATATTTGGATCTAAAATTGTAAAGGATAATTTTAAACTTAATTTAGAAAACTAGGCTTTCTCAAAATAGACAATAAGGTAGATAAGAATGAATGGTCATGATAGTACTAAGCATAGATAAAAAAATGCACACATGGTTTTTAAAAATTTTAAACTTTAGATATAAAGAAATACATCTCTCAAATGATTCAAGAAATTTAATAATGTTATCATGATCTAAATATATGACAAATTTTTTGTTTCAATACTTCAAGACAAAAAACTTGAAATGTAATGGGCAGCATGATGACACCCCTTTCAAACAAGTGACATACACAAATAAAAGGTTTGATAAATGACTAAATAAAATGTGTGATTCGAAATGGATGGCATAAAACCTCTTCAAACAAAATCATGATGTATAAACAAGACTTGTTTTTGATGTGGTATGACAAACAAATAGTTTTAACTCAAGACCGTGTAAGTAAAAAAGACAAAAATGATAAGAATACCTAAGTGTAGCATATTGAATCTTAAAAAAAACAAGGTTGCATCACAATATTTAATTATATCTATATATTGAGAGGATTTTAAGTTGTTAATACAAAAATTAAAAGTGCATGAAAAGTAAGGTTTTTAGGTGCCCTCTTCTCTCAAGAGTTTGTAGGGCTATATGGAACTTCAAGTTTCTCACCCTACATAAAAAATATGCTCACATCAAGTAGGGTTGTCTAAACTATCAATTTTCATTCATTTATAAAAATTTCCCATATGTGTGGCAAATAATAGGCCACAATCATGTCATTTAGATCTACGTTAATTAGCTTATTGTGAAAAGTTTTATCCTTTTCACAACCATTACATCTATCAATTACATAGTTTAGTGAAATTTATAAATTAACCCTACATTCTGAGGCTAAGTACCACTAATAAAACTTATTTTAACTACTAAAAAAAACATCTTAGTAGATCACCCTCAATTTATATACCCCACCATGGAGTGGGGTTGAAATGATGTCAAGATATGAATTCTCGGGTCAATGCTTCCCTAAAAAACTTGTGAGGAGGTTATGAAATACTACCCATAAGCCAAAAATACATGAAATAAGACAAGTGGAAGGAATTTAAGGTCATTTTAGAGTCACCCAAATCCTACATATTTTAGAGAGGTCCTTAAAGATGTTCCTTCCATGATTTTGGACCAAAGTGACAAATGCAAAAAGTGAGGATTTTTTATCACCCAAGTTCCCTAAAGGGGATGTGGGGAGAGCATACATGTGACACCTATTTTACTAAACAAACACTTCAAAAAAAATCATTAAAAAAATGAAACTCTTATGAGTATTTAACTAATGTGAGAGCTCATTTTTATAACACCAAAATGAAGTATGTAGTGAAGTTTGAGCCCCTTAGCTTTGTTGTTGATAATTGTTAAAAAAATTCAAAAATAACTAAGAGATGAAAATAAATGATTAAATTTTAATCACAAAAATTATGTGTGTAAGATTTAAACATTCTTAAAATTTTATCTTTTCACCTTAAGAATTAAAAATTGTTAGAGGGATTGCTTGCTTATAAGCTTAAAATCAAGTGAGAAAAAAACATTTCAAATTTATCTCTCAGTTTTTTTGATTTTCTATCTTAGAGACTAATCATCATTGATCCAAAAAGATCAATGTAATCCATAGAGATCAATGTAAATCCACATAAATTGATGTTGATTAATCATATCATTGACATTTCCTATAAAACATACAAAAACCAAGTCTATTTTTGATAGAAAAATTGTTAATAAATGAGCCTAAAACCAAAATTTCTAATAGATTCTATAATAAATGGGTTTGAAAAACAACATTCAGATCATCAAACACAAAGTGGAGGCAAATTTTTTTGAGTAAAACCCTTGTTATCCTTATTCCCCATCATTTTATATTTTCACACAAAGATCATGACTGATTCATGTAATCGATGTTGATCTATAAAATTGACATCGATCCCTGTAACCTGAAACTTGATAAAAAGAAAAAGATTTAAAAACAAAGTTAAAACTTGAAACATGAAGAGTTTTATGCACCCATTAAAAAAAATAAAACCATCATATCAATATTCTTGGCCATATAATATGTTTGGTCCCATCAAGCATGCCATGATGTGAACAAGGAATAGTATAAGGTAGGTTAGTCTTGTGTTAATATAATAAAATGAATCAAAATAACACACTAAAATACTAACACCTCTATCCTAGACACTAGGGATATCATAAGTAATAAAAATACAAATGAAATCATAATTTTAACACAAAATAAAACAATCTTTTACCTTCCTTGGAGATGCAAATGCTTGTTGAAGTGGCTTGATTGGTACGTGCATAAAAAATTCTTTGAAAATGAATCTTTTTTACTCCTCTCCTTTTCACTTTAGCTTAGTTTCTTAGCTTATGATTTTTTCATGCTAACACTACTTTCAAATCTTCTCTCCCTCTAAACTATCATTATAAATTTGGCTTATGAGAGATCTGAAGAAATTTAGGCATAATAAATTTAAACCAAGAGATTTTAGATATCAATAGGTATGGACTTGTATTTATATCCTCAAAAATTAAATCTCACCCAAGGTGAGTTAAGGTTGAGTTTAAACATGGAATGGGTTCAAACTAACCCTAGGTGAGTTGAGAATGACTCTAGTTGAGTTAAAAGTTATGTAATTATGATTTTTAATTACTAGGAATGGATCTCAAATTAGATATTTTAGGATATTTTGGAAGAGATTGACAAATCGTAAAGATAATGATGAAAAGGCTTCATATTTTGATTTTTGGAATTTCCATTTTTAGATATTGATTAATTGTAAATGCCTAATTTAGCTAAACATCCATTCTTTTTTAATTGGTTAATTCAATTTGATTGGTATTTTAGATTTTTCAAGATTTGTTCAAGTGCCCTAGTTAATGGGTCCATAAGTTAAATTGACAATTATTATGTCACAAGGTGATTAGGGATGAATTTGTGAGAGGTTATTATTACATATGGGCTAGTATCCTAAATAGGGCTACCTCAACATAATTTTAAGCATTGATGAATGATGCATGACCAAAATTGGAATGTTTAATAATTTATAAGATTAATTTTCAATGGCTGGTATAAATTAGTTTTAATATTTATTGGGAGCCATTTTTGGCTAGAATTAGGTGTCTACAAACACCATGGTAATAAATGTTGAAATGCAATTTTTATGCAGTCAAGAGACTAGTCCCTATGCTCCAACTAACATTTCCACCTTCAGTCCCTCCACTTGTAAATACATATCTTAAAACATGTCTAAATATGAATATGACATGTTCTCCCATGACCAAGACCTCTAAATCCACCCTAATGCATGCTTCTATAATTGCTTAAGAATGTGGAAATACTAAAAAAAAATCTTGTCAATATTGAAGTAGCAGTTAGAGATATCCACCTCTGGTGCTTCATGGATAAAAATTTACATTATCACCACATCAAGGTTGGTGGATAACATTTACAACCAATTTCTTGTCCTATGATCAAACCTATTCAAGAGACATAGTACCCACTTTAACCTCAATAATTTCCTTCTTAATATGATAAAATTGCAATTTTTAGGTGAACTTCAGACATGTGCAAAATAAGAACTATAAGTCATTTTCATGAACCAAAATAACCTTTACATGCATATAAAATCCTTGTAATTTAAACATGGAGTATAGGGATCTAACATTAGAGACAAATCCATGGTAGAAACCATAGTAATTAATTATAAAATGCAATTTTATGTAATCAAGATAGGCAAAATCAACTCATATTTTTTGCTTCTGGGACCTCCCCTTGAAAATCCATCACTTTAAACATGTTTGTATAGGAAAATTACACATGATTCAATGACCACAACCTCCAAAACCACTACGTTAGGAGACAAAGTACCCATTTTGGCCTTAAGATAATATGTATTTCTATAATAATAGTACCAACTTTAGATATTAAACTTTTATTAAGTTTCTTTTAGATTAAATAATATGTTTTTTTAACTCAGAGTTCCAACTGCATGAAAGTGTAAGTTTATTTTGAACCATTAACATATACAAAATATTTTAGTAGTTAAAGTTAAAATTTATATGTACTTCCTATAAAATCAATAAAATTTGCTAAAATTAAATACATTTACATTTGAGAACTCAACATACCTTGGAATTTAAATCCAATGAACCACTAAGATATACTCTAATCTTAATATTAGTAAGAATAGCTTCATATTCAAAATCCTCAACCTTCCATAGATTCATGTTTTGTGGCCTCTCATGATATTTGGGCAATTGAATATTTTTTACAAGAACCAAATTTGAATAGTAAAATATCTTCCTATGTTTTTCATAGTCTTAAAACAACCATAAATTTGAGTTTATGATATGATATTATCAAATCCAACTTCTAGTGAATACCATAGACCCAATGTGATAGTTAATGTTTTCCCCATCTATGACTAGGGAAGTCAATTTCATTTTTTCTTCTTCACACTAACATAAGTAGTGATATGTTCTTGTTTCATTGTATTATTATATAATAACTAAAAAAACATGTCCTAAATCATAAAATAAAATAATATTTTAATAATAATGTTGATAGATAATGATAATTTAGTACATAATGATTATTCTTGTACCTAGTTGCAGTAGATCAGATACATGGTTAAAGCCATGTGATGATGTAATATATGTAAATTACAATTCTTGTGTAAACTAATATGTTAATTATAATTAAGGGTATACAAATCCATTCATTCACCCACTCTTGTGACTCACACTCATTCCAAACAAAGTCCATGCATGAAGAACAAAAACATGCAAAGTGCTTCATATGAATAGTCCAAGAACCTATATTTGAGATATGAAATGAGTGAATATAACTTCATTATATTATGATCATATAATAATCATACCTTTCCAATTTTTATTCCTCCATCAACAAGAAATATCTATAAACACTATAATTTTCTTGAGTACCATGGCCCATTTTCTTGTTACACCATTTAATAATAGTTTTTTCATCAATCAAAATAACACCATCTTCAAACTTCAACTCCTCTCTTATAATGACTCTATTAACACATGATGTATCACTATCATGCTTCCAATTTCCATGTATATCCTTATTTAAAATAAAAATATGTTTTACATTGATGGTAATGTGCATCTTACTCAACCAGTAAAACATTTGTGCATTCTTGAATTATGATGTGCAATTGTTGAACTAAATATAATGTTGATTGAAATTAACATTCCTCTCAGTCAATTTTTCATGGAAAATTTCAAAAAAACCTTGAACATACTCTATAAAATGTGATAAATCATCACTAACATATAAATGGTAGTCCATTAATATTTTTTTTAATCTTGTTCTATACTATTAGGTGAATGCATGAATGTTATATGGAAAACTATGGAAAACTTTACTTAGTTGTATTATTGTGACTAAACTTCCATTTTTTTTTAATGTGTAATTATTATAAAATTTAAATAATAAAAAATATAAATCATTGGTAATGTGTCTTTTATTAACTTTAATTATTCATCTAGCTATCTATCTGTATGTGTGTGCCTTTCATACTTATAAACATTTTCCTTCTTGAGTTTGACCATACATTATGTAATAGGTATTTATTTTGTAAAAATATCACACATTTTAGATTCATTTTCATATTTTAATTTATATTTCATATAATTTTATTTTTTAAAACCAAATAATTATTTTCTAATTCTAATTGTACTTCCTCATGGATATTATTTATCAATTTTGACAATCCACCACACATGTTGCAAGTTCCATCCAAACATGCTTTATTATAAAAAAAATTCCATTTGGTATTTCATAAAAAATGGTTGGAATTTTGGTATAATTTACATGCCAATGAGAATATTATTGTATTACCTTAGGCTATTTGCTAAGGTATATTCCTTATTCTTATGGTTATAGTGGGTTTAACTACTTATGTTGGTAGGTTTCAAGGGCCTAGATATTTTACGCTACCCAAAGTTTTTGGTTCCACACACCTTATTTTTAAGGTGTTCTTTATATGCCTATAAAATATAAAGACTTGTTATGAAAATATAATATACATAATGAAAAACATCACAGTGCATTGATAATTCAACACATTGCCTACAACAACAAGTTGTGTGTGTGTGATTTATTTCTACATAGAAGGGTTTGGCCATCTCAAAATATATTTGAATAATATAAATTTGTAAATTTTTTTATAATAACTGAAAGTAAAATTATGTTTGGCTCATATCCAAGAAATGTTTCAGATGTGGTTCACAATTATGAGAACAAACTCTTCTTTTCACTACATCTGTCATATTTGGTGAAACTCTTATATTGTCATTCTAAAATTATGCAAGAAAATGTTTGAGAGAATAAAATATAGCCTTATATTTTCATGTAATTCTAAAAAATAATTCCCAAAAAACATTGGTATTGGAATCATTAAGAACTTTACGTACCCCAATTTCTTTTATTACTATTTTTCTATTTATGTTTAGTGCTTGGCTAATTTTTGAAATCAAGAATTTTCTTCCTATTTGACCACTTATTTTTTTATTAATGTTAAAGGTGGTTTTTATTTTATGAGGGACCCAAATCTCTCTAGGAATATACAATACGAAATAAATCCCAAGGACTTATCAAGTCTAAAAGTACAACAATACAAAGCTAATCTCAAAAATAGCTACAAGCAACCCAAATACATCAGTAACATCTCCAAAAAGTGAGGTATAGACAAAAACATACTACAAACACTCTAACTATCTACACTCCTTGCCACATCTTCCCAATAAATTTTCATATGTTTCAAATTAGAGTCTATCTGAAAACGCATCGTTTCCTTATCAATGAATTTGAAACACTCACTATATTAGGGTTGCTTACCCTTAAAAGTATTATTCACATCTATTAAACCTTCTAGGTAAGAACTTAATTTTTTTAGATTATGAATACCTTCATGCATAACTACTTTGATATAATTAACCATTAAATTAATGTTGTTCTTTAGCTTATCATTCTCACATTCCAAAGCCCCAACCATATCCCTAAGTCTTTGGATTTGAGTACTATAATCTTTGCCCATATATTTTTGACTTTAATGTTCATTATCTTGTTTAAGGATTTTGAATTTACCTTTGAGACCTAAAATCTCCCTAATGAACCATCTCATAATATATTTATACAAATCTAACTCCTCTTTAATCTTAACTATCTTTTGCTTACACTTTAAAGAGTCAACAACAGAATTAAAAATCTCATTTGGATTATGTGTTTGAGTTCCCTCATCTTCCACCCATGGATACTTTATAACATCAACCAATTTTATTTTACCCTTATTAGACTATCAACTAAGTCATTTATTCTCTCCCTTTTAGTGTTATTATGAGGCTTTGGCCCCTCCATAATCTAATAGAATAGGATTCCCATTTGAAGACCCTAATTTATCTATGTTGTTTACCCTCTACCCATCTCATGAAGAAACCTTAACAAGAATTCTCAATCAAATATTGATGCTATCCCCTTGAGTTTTTAAAGCATTCTTGCTATTATCCTAAAATTTGGGTGGAGGACTGCTAGCTGAGTATTTGATCCAAACACTCTAAACTTTCTATATATTATCCTTTCTCTTATGGTATTTGGGCATGTTAGGGGATATCTAGTTCATTCATTTAAAATACTTGTGGATTGGGAATATGATTACTTGATGCCGAGGAACATAATATTTACCATTTTTGACCTTGTCAATCAAAGTTTCCAATGATTAAAGGATATAAAGAGGCAAACTCAATGAGATGGCATGTATAAAATAATTTAAAAATGTAAAAAATGACCAACACACCACATTGTACCTTCCCTCCATCATAATGTATTACATGATATAATAGGCCACATCTTCATAGGGTCTTTATAGAAAGTCTCTATCAAACAAATTATATAACTCCCCTAGTGTTTCTCCTTCTATTAGAAAACTAATTTTCTCTTTCTTGTAATATATACTAGTATTTTAAACTTTAGTCATCTCCATGGACAATCAAATAACATGAGAAATAAATTATTCATTCATATATATATATATATATATATATCAACACACAATTAATATTGAGCATTCTATTACCACAAAAATTAGAGAACATGGCCGAAACATGTTTGTTGTGACCTTATATTTACTACATGAATCTAACCATTACTCCAATTTGTAAAACATGCCAAACTTCCTAATTATTATTCACTTCATTAAGCATCTTAGGCTCAATTATTTTAGGTATCCCCATGATAATAAGATAAATGCAATTCTAGATCTTTGACATGGAATAGTGGTTTTTGAAAATCCTCAAATGAGAAATGATTTTCCCACTTAATTGCCTCATGTCATTCCACTCAAATCCATTATTATAATTATTTAAGCCTCTAAAAGTCTTTAATATCTAATGTCTCCACCGTAGAGTATTTTTAAATTTATCCTTATTCTCATTCCACTTATGTTGAGAATTGAAGCAATAATAATTCATGATATACATACAATGTAATATCTTAACAATATTGTTTCAATAAACATGCAAGTCTTTTTTGATAGAGACCCCAACACTTAAATAAATGAAAATAATCTCTTATAAATGATTATTATGATATTATTCATCTATATTATGATATATATCTTGAGGTAACTCATCTTTCACTACTCTAGAAATTAAAACATGAAGAAATCACCCCTATTTGAAAACTAATAAATAACATTATTTCCTTCTAGATATACATGTTGAATAATCACCTCTTGATGAGACTCTATAATAAATATAGATTCATCCACAATTATTTTAATGCTCCAATTCACAAAGTTTTTATTATTCATGCAATTTATTATATTAAGAGAATCCCCCTAAGTGAAAATATGTTGATGACCTAGTTCTTTGGCCAATTTTAACCTCCATAGGGCAACAAAATCTTCTATCCAATGATTATATTTCACCTCCATATCTCCATTAAATGTAATAATAAATTCTCTTTGATGATCTCTCAAAATACCTCATCCTCTTGAGATTCCTAGGTTTCCCTTGGAGGCCCCATCAAAATTCAATTTTAGCCACTCTACATGAGGAGATTTATACTTAGTCCCCTTTCTGATTTCATATTTTGGATCAATACTCCAAAATCATAGATAATCTATTTGAAAATTTAAAGCCACTTTATTTTCGCTCATATGCAAGTTTTTCTTTTTATTAAATATATTACTTTAAATATTTTTAGAATGGTAAAGAAAATCTTATTAGCTAACACCACACTTGAATGCTTACTATTCCTAAAAATTATGGTATTTATTTCATGCTAGATTCCATAAAGCACATGTGGAATAGTGATATTCAAAACTTAATTAAATATATCATTAATAAAAGGAAGATACCAAGATTTCTAAACCTCTAAAAGAGAACTAGAAAAAACCTAAAAAACTTGAAATTTGTCTAGGAAAAAGCTCCAAACCTCAAAAGAGAAAGGAATGTCAATCAAAAGATGGGTAATTAATTCATTATATTTTTCATAGAAAGGACATTTATTTAATAATGTGAAATATCTTTTATTCAGATTATCCATAGTCAACAATTTGTTTTTAAACTTCAAGGCAAAGAAAAAAATCACTTTGGGTAAGAGGAAGGTCTACAACTAAATTATAACTAGATTTCACTTGGTAATGTCCATCAATAGAATCTTTCCATATCAATTCATCATCCTTGATAGTGTTTGATAAATAATGTGTTCTTCTCTAATTATTTAGATTATCTAGGGTTTGATTATCATTTTGATCTAAATTATCAATGCCCAAATTTTTCTAGGTTCTACTTCATTTAATTATCTACCAATAATCATGAACATGATTCCCATATTTAATTTGGATGAGATATCTAATTCACTACCATGGTTCTAATATTTTCAATGGTTGATCTAGGATTCATGAATCTTTATAGAATTTTACATGAGTCCCATTTCCCACCTTCCATTTAGAGCCAATAGATATAACATATTTGTTAGTAATTAGGAAATTCTAGAAATGAGATCCAAAAATAAAATGTTCATCCTTCATAAGATAAATGGGTTCCCTGCCATCTAGAAATTTGAAACCTAAGATCTTGGCCCAAGTATTGTTATTCTTGTAGAACCTCCAAACAAGTTATAATGATGTGCTAAGTAGCATCACTACCTTTGTTATGCATTTTCACACCTATAATATGATATGCATCATGTAGATTTTCAACAATTTCCTTGTTTTCACCATCTATATTATATGTTATTAGTCCTAGGGTCTACATTATGGGTTTCATATTAATTAATTTCATCAATGAAACAAACAATTGACATTTTTGACTATCAAATTTTAATTTTTCAATTAAATTATCCCAAATTATTTTAGCTATTCTTATTGGATGCTAGTTCAACATTTTATTACATATTAGTTTTAAAATGTTTTCATCAGCTTCAATTAAGTATTTGCCTTTTCTACACAAAATCCTTGGAGATTTTACTAAGGGTAGAATTTGTTGAGATGGTGTTTCCATATCGTTATGTTCACTACTAGTCTCTTCATTTTCTATTGTCATAAAATATACTTTATTTTTACTTTCAATATTGAGTGTTTCCATGGAATTTTATTCATTGTTACTTTCATCATTATATATTTCCATGTAATTTTATTCAGTATTATGGGGTAAATCAACATGCATAGATTCATCAACAACAAAAATTAAAAATTTCATACTTTGAATGTGGGCTTGTAATATAATTTAGAATTTTAAGTAAACATTCATCATCATTATTCATTTCAACATTATCCATTTCATCATTACCTATAATATTTGGTTCATTAGGGATAATATATGTACCTTGTATTAATTAAAATGCTTGAATTTTTACCCTTTATTTTTCTCTTAACACTTGTAATTGCTTAAGTGTTTTGCACTTTAACTTTATCCTCTTCTTCGAATGATATTTTCCACCCATGACTAGGCAAACTTGATATATTTTGATGGTGGGTTCCCAAAAAAAACTTGATACCTTTTGTTTTGACTATGTAGGGCTGCAAAGAATGTAAGTGGGGACATAAATATTGAAAAACGTAAAAAACATTGGAGAAAGAGTTGTGTCTATTATGTAAGGAACACATATGTGCTATAATGCGTACATGTTATATTTATATAGTAATATATGATATAACTATCTTATTAGAATATTATGTGATGTAATTGGGGTTGACTGATATCAAAATCAAATCCTATATAGTTGAAATTAGGTTAAAACATGGTTTAATTAGCCCCAAATAACATCTTATACTCATAATTAGGTTTAATGGGTTCATATTACCCCCAATTATCTTTGTGTTAAAATTAGGGCTGAGTGAGCCTTAAATCACATTTTATAGTCATAATTAGGTTAAAGAGGCTTAAACTAACCCCAATTTCTTCTATGATTTAATTAGTAAACTATTTGGTTTAGGGTGTTATGACATTGGTGTTGATTGACCCCCAAATTACATCCTATATAGTCAAAATTAGGTTCATGGGGTTAAATTTCATCCAAATTGCATCACTTATTATATAAATTGAATAGTTATCTTAATATGTCAAAAAAAATATGAGCCAATTTATCCCCAAATCACATCCTATACTCAAAATTATGTTCAAGGGGTTTAGATTAGCCATAATTTCCTTTGTATTTACATATGTGATAAAATTAGGGCCAATTAAGCCATATGTTTTAGATTAAGGTAAAAACAGGTTTTGAAGGGGCCTCAAAACCCTATACATCAGAAGAGAGATAAAACTTAAGCACAACCAGGTTACAAAATAGCCTAGAACCAGCAAAAGCAAGACCAAATTAACTAGGAATCTGAAAACAACAGTCAAGAGTTGGACAAACTCTTAATATTTTTTTACAAGACCAAAGTTTCATATATAGAGGGGGGACCAAAGGCTTAGACTTCTTCCTCTTAACTGCTATCCAACCATCCTCTACCTCAGCTGCCTCAGCAACCCAGTCCTCAAAAGGCCATGATCCATGAAGTCCAAGGGGCAACGATGCCTCAACAAAATCCTTTCGAGAACCAACCAACTTCTGGCTCCTAGGAGAATCCTTCAAAATAGGTGGAGGGACCACCACCTCCTCAATAATCAGTTTATAGAGATCACATAATCCAATCTCCACAATACATTCAACAAGATCTATCTCCAGCGGAGTCTCCTGATCCATCGATTCAGAATGGATAATCTTTTCATTCTCATTCTCTGAATCAGTCAAATCTTCCTCGGGTTGTTTAGTAAAATAATGTTCATGATCAGCTTCAGACCACCAAGAAGGTAATCTTTTCGATTTGGATTTCCCTGCAGTACACCAGGCTACAACGTGCCCCGTCAGGTGACATTTTCTACATCGAAAAGGTAAACCTTCAGAATCTAACATTTGCGTCCAAGAACCCCTAGGGGAGTCTAGACAAATCACCTCAAGAAGGCCCTTAGAAACATCCACCTCAACCATTAGGCATGCACAGGTCGAGTGGTAAAACCTCTTAGTTTCTTCATCCTCAAATAAAAACTCCCCTATAGCATTTTTGATGGTTTTAAACACTGATACATGCCATAGATGTATTGGTAAATTAGGGAGCCGAACCCAGACAGGGATCTTGTTGAAGGTTTCCGTGAGAGGATTGAAATCCATATGCCACTGTTTGGCCATAAGAGGGTATTTACCCTGCCATAAAAAATTACTGTTGGACAGAATAGTCCTCTTGTCCTTAGAGTTTTGGAATAAAGCTAAAAAAACCTTTAACACATGGGTATATTTCAACATTTCCATCAATCAGTGGCAGCCAGGTATTGGAGATCCAGCCATGTAGATCTGCAAGAGAGGGCCAGTAGCCACATAATCAAAAAATAGCCCCATACTTTGAAAAATATTATACTCAAATAAAGATTGCTTCAACTGTATCAGGATCTAGATTTACCCTAACAAGATTTAAAACACTTACTGGTGAAACGCACAAACTCCCAGCAGAAGCTTAATGTTTTGCGTCATGTATTTCAGCTTCAAAAGTAGCCACATCTGCATAAGTTCTTCCCTTTAAACTAGGGACAAAACCAATAACAGGGGATCCTTTTGTTATATTCATAACTATAAAAGAACCCCCTTCCGCAAAAGAATGGGCAATCAGGATCCTTTCCCCATTCATAGGTGGAGTCCCTTTTGTAGCATAAGCCGCGGCCACACCAGCTGCTAGATCAATGGCTACCTAGTTTAGGATTTGGGTTCGCACTCACGCACGCACACACTCGGCATTCAAATTCTCCATCATTATAAAACTCAAGCTATTAGCTCTATATGTTAACCTTTTTTGGTCTAATTGTTCCAATTAAGCCATATGTTACATCTTATATAATCAATTGAGCCATAAATTAGGTTCATGAGGATATATTCAGCCCAAATCATGTCTCTCATTGTACCAGTTGATTAATTAGATCAATTCATGATGGAATAAGAGCTAATTTAACCCCAAATCATGTCCTGCTCTTGATGATAGTTTGATAGGGTTCAAATTGGCCCCAATTTCATTTGTGATTGAATTGGTGGATTATTTGGTTTATTTTATTATGACATTGGGGTAGATTGACCCCCAAATTACATCTTATATAGTCAAAATTAGGTTCACAAGTTTAATTTGATCTAAATTACAATAATGATTATATTAATTAATAAATTGGCTCAATATGTCAATAAATATGAGATAATTTAGCTCCAAATCACATCTTATACTTGTAGTTAGGTCTAATAGGTTCAAAATGGCACTAATTACCTCTCTATTTGCATTTATGATAAAATTAGGGTTGATTAAGCCATATCTAATAGCTTATATGATTGATTGATCCATAAATTAGGTTTATAAGGCTTAATTTGGCCCAAATCATGTCTCTAATTACACCAATTAACTAATTAGATAAATTCATGATGGAATAAAAAACTAATTTAGCCCTAGAAATCACATATTTCTATTAAATTTATGTTTAAGGGGCTCAAATTAGCCTCAATTTCCTCCATGATTGAATGAATTAACTATTTGGTTCATTATATGATGACATTAGGGTTATTTTCACTCTAAATAACATCATATATAATTGAAACTGGGTTTGTGTGGCTCAATTTTTGTAAAATCATGTTACTGATTACACTAATTAATTAATTAGCTTGATATATGATGAAATCAAATCCTATTAAGCCTCAAATCACATTGGTTTGTTTTAATTAGGTCTAAGGGGCCCATATTAACCCTAATTACTCCATAATTAAAATAATCAACTATTTAATTCATTATATAATTACATTAGAGTTTATTGAGGCTAAAATCACATCATATACATTTAATATTACATTTTTCATTGAACCAATTATTCTTTGCATCATTTGTTGATGAAATTGGGGCTAATTAAGCCCTAAATCACATTTTACAGTCACAATTATGTTGAAGGGGCTCAAACTAGCCCCAATTGCCTTTAGATTGAACCAATGGAATATTTAGTTTATTTTGTTATAACATTAGGGTTTATATCCCAAAATTACATCCTTTATAATAAAAATAAGGTTCACAAGGCTTAATTTCACTTAAATTAAATCACTAATTGCACTAATTCACTCATTTGCTTATTATGTCAGGAAATCTAAGCTAGTTGAGCCTAAAATTACATCTTATAGTTACATTTAGGTTCAAGGGTTCAAATTGGCTTTAATTGCCTCCACCATTGAAATAATTTACCCTTTCATTAATTTTGTGATGAAATTGGGGTTAGTTAAACCCTAAACCATATTCTATATAGTCAAAATTAGGTTTGCAGGCTTAAAATCACCAAAACTACATCATTATATCCATTATCTCATTTATGTGGCAGTGTATATATTGGGACACTCCAATATAAAATAAAAAACTATAAATTATAAATTATAAATTATAAATGTGAAAAGATAGATACATAAATATAAACACATATACATAGATCCATTTTGTTTTTTGTGCTAAGTGTTGTTCCCAAATTTTGATGGCCTGATAAATTTAGGAGACCCCATTAAATTTTTTTTATCATAGGTTGAATCAAAGGATAAAAACATAGAAAAAGGATAAATTTTAAAATACTTAGACAGCTTTTCTACTTTTTAGAGTTGGGTACCTACTTAGTAGGTATTAAAATATGATGCTTGTCGATCATGTGTTAGACTATGATGGCTACATAACAACTATCAAAACCTAATAGATATAAAGTAATCATAAGACTTTAATTAATACTCCATAGTCCTTGAAACTTGATGGTTTTAAGGTAGTCATCGATAGTCATTGGAATCCTAGGGATACAGTGTAGTCCTCATAGCCTAGCTTGAAACTCATTAATAGGGGTTATTACCTATGCATGCGAGGGTATTTGTGACCTCACCTATTTAATATGATTTCCTAATTCTATTTTCACACTTAGTTTTTTCACTCAAACTCTCATTTATTTTGGCCCAAGTCATGTTTTACCATTTTCATTTACCTAAGGTTCATTTTTCTTGAGATTTTTAGTGGGGACATTTCATTTACTTAGTTGGGTCTTGGATTTTTTTTGGATAATTTTACTTATAGGTTGGTTTTCCTTATTTGTTATCTTATTCTACACTCTATAAAATAATCATTTTATCATATATATTACATATTTACTCACCATCTAATTTTTCACGTATCTTTACCACCATGATTACTACCCTACAACATACCTCCCTAACCCTGACTCTAGAGTTTCTATCCTACTCGATAACCCCCAATCCTCAATGTTAGAGTTTCTATCCTGACTAATAGTCCCCAATCCTAACATCAAAATTTCCATCCTACTCAATAACCAGCCCTGAAGTTAGAGTTTTTATCCACTTTGGTAGCCATTTATTCCCAATGCTAGAGTTTCCATCCTACTTGGTATACCTCTATCGATGATGTGAAAATTATTTAATTAATTTACATCCCTCCATATTCAATGCCAAAATTTCACAATTAATCAGTAGCCCTCCACATTCAAGGTCATAATTCATTGACTACTTGACAACCCTCCATATATGACATCAGAGTTCTTAGACTACTCAATAGCTGACTATTTCCACTTTTGATTCACTTTTAGCTCTTTGGTCTCCCATCTCTATCACACAAATCAGATGTTTGGAACACCCAAGAATAAAGGCATAAAATATAATGTAGGTGAGATGAAATACCAATTCTATGGGGTCACTCTTCCTTCAAACATTGATTCTAACATAGACCAGGTCAGAAATATAGACCTGAAGCATGTTGATATGGGAAAATTATAGAATAAAGTGAATACATATTTTTAAAATGACTAGACATAAAGAATTTATGATAGTGGGCTACCTTAAGACACCAATTTTGTGACTTATATGCAATGTTTATATTTAGTCATGATGATGGAAAATCACTATAATAGAGGGATGTCAAAACCCTTAGGGAGAAACCTCTTGAAACTTAGGCCAGATTTTATCAAAGAAATGTTATGTATTATAAACCACAAGGACTTCATGGAAATTAATCAAGAGACAAATCAATAGTTCTATAAAGATAATAGGGATGATTATGTCAAATCTTTAAACAAGCATTAGCTTATTAAATCTAAATCATTTATATCCAGAGTCCCTAAGGTGATTTCATACCAATAGTTTAAGTTAGAAATTGGTGATATTATCATTCTCATTAATATAATGGTAGGAGACCCTAAGGCAAGGGGTCACATGGATTAAATTTTATAATACATCCAAATCATACACACTAACAAATAATACATCAACTAGGCTAAGTTGATCAATGGATCAAAAAATGTGTATTAATCACTAATAAACACATATCATTTGAATCATAAAAACATACAAAATATCAAGTATAAAAAATAATCTAATAATATTCATACCTCTAACCACCCTTAGAGGCTTAGGCTATAGATCATCATCAACTAAAACTCTTCTTCCTCTAAATAGTAGAGTCTATTTGTGGTGTCTCCACCATGCTATGTATACATCATTACAGCCCACATCATCCACACTTTGTATATCTATCTCTAGATCCATATCATCCATGGGAATCAATGTTATATCTATTTTTGAGGGCCTCCATCTATTTCCTAGTCTCGATGGAGCCCATGTACTCATTTATCACACCCATAGAGTTAGGGGCACATCTTATAATAGCCCAATCTATCTTGTCACTCAGTCATAATGGAAGGGCTCATACATGTTCATCTAAAAATCATTTAGCCAACAACTAAGATGAATCCAACATAGTTATACAATATCATCTAGCCACCAAGCATAACCTCTATATAGCCTCCAAATAATATTTTTATTAGTCATCTAATTTAATATCTACTAACATCCCATGGTGTTACAATATCATATCTATGTAGTAATAGTCCACATTTTTGTAAACACTTATGGATGTGACCACTCAAGATGTGGCATCCCTACTAGCTATGTAACCAATATATGCTCATAGGCCCAAAAATAAAATAATGTCACTGAAGCAATACCATTGCCAAAATACTCTTTTGTTAACGTATATAGATCATGATACATATGGGCCAACATTATCTTACCCCAAGAATATATCCTACCATGTTCCTCTAGGTCCGTCACAATCCTATGCATCTGATATGATATAGATACACCAATCCCATCGACAAATATAAATGATTCTAGTAAAATAGCTAATAAATTATGAAATAATGGAACATTTAATAATAAAATCATAGATAATAACATATATGACTCACTCCCTATACAGTGTTGAACATCCACATGACCAATTAAATATATACAAGCTCAATCCATAGCCATATGACCTGTAACATCTTGGAACACTACTCTCCTACCAATGATAGGTAATCATAATATCCTCCACACATCCTCTAAGATATCATTCATATCTTTAGTAGGCAACCATGATGTGCACATATCTACATTCCACCTCTAGACCAATGAAATCATCATATGAGCATCCCAAGGCATGAACTATAACTAACCCATATACCCTAACCCAACCCTATTAATAATCTACCTATACTCATATGACAAGGGTAGCCCAAAAATAGTCTCCATCATCTAACCCCCCTAAAATTATCAACTACATATATCCAATTTCACAACACTAAAATAACCAAATAAAAATAGTCAATAATCAAAACCTAGCATAGAAATTATAAAAAAATAAATAGGGCACATAATCCTAACATACCCCTTGCTACAATTATCTTGAGGATTACAATGCCATCTATAGGACTACAAAACTAGACATGAGTGTTTTCCCTTGGATAGGAGTATTGTATCCATGATATAAGTGCCATAAGAGGGAAAAGAGTGATTATGGTGAAAAATTACACTACAAATCCCATAATTTAACAAAAACTAAAATAAACATTATTTTCATAGAAATTAATTAGACTAGTTTTAGTTACTTACCAATTTCACCTCCTCATCGGTATAGATAAGGGACTCTACCTCCTTGTACCATGTGAAAGTGGTCACTATCCTTTGTGGCATCTTCAACAAACTTAGAACTCAAATTTTCAAATTCTCAAAATATTGTAAATGAATAAAAACTTCTTCCAAAGCAGATCATAAGGACACTTTTTGTCTATGCCATACTATGAAGGTATTAGCTCTATATTATTTACCCATGTATACCTATAAATTGAATCCATAATATCTTGAAAATCATAGCTCCAATCTCAAAACCATTTCTTCCATATGGAACAAAATCCTAACACCTTTCATACTATATAGGTATTACTCCTATAACCATTCACATGGCACCATGGAAACATGTACTCTATGCCTCTTACCAGTTATACTATGGATAAAGAACTTATATCAACGTTAATCCATAATCAATATCTTACTAGTAATCATTTGATCCATTCTAATAATATTATCCTATCTACTTTACTACTAACTTTCATGTTACTAGGTATCACTTTTGGTTCAACTTAATTGAAATAATTTTGTCTCTCTCACCAAAAAGGGGGCTTACATATGCATTATTCATATCTAGCTTAGACACATAGTTACTTAGACATAATTAATGATTTATATTTACTTAGTTACTTAGACCTACATAGTGATTAAGATTTACTTAGTTACTCATACCTACACAATGATTTAGATTTACTCAGTTATTCAAACCTACATAGTGATTTAAATTTAATTAGTTACTCAAACCCACATAATGATTTAGATTTATTTAGATACTCAAACCTAAAAAATGATTCAAATTTATAAAGATACTTAGATTTGGCCTAGATTCTTAGATATACATAGGATAATGGTTTTAATTATCACAATTTATTATAGTATTTATCATATTTACAAAGATAAATTTACATATATTAAGTTAATTAGGGGCATGTATATAATACAAGTCCATATAGGCATAAATTTATTACTCACATTATACAAATCAATTTGTCTATATATCAAATTGGGGGTATGTTTCATAGCACATGTCTCTCATCTCCTAGTTTTACACCAGATTATATAAAATTAATGAAAAACCATGTCATTATCTATATTAGTTTCCACTCAAAATCTATATTTTTTGTTTGAATTATGTGTCTTAGTTACTCATTTATTAAATTTGAGGGCATGATACATGGCACATTATCCCTCATCTCCCATTTTTACACCAAATTATATAAAAATAATGATAAACCATGTTATTATCTATGTTTTTTACTACTCAGAATCTAGAGTTATTGCTTAGATTATGTGGCTCAGTTTCTTAATTATTAGATTTTGTGGCTCAGTTTCTTAATTATTAGATTTAGGGGCATATTCCATGGCACATTGTCGCTCATATCTCATTTTTTTACCCCAAATTATATATATGGGATGATATATATATGTATTTATCTTTGTTATTACACCAGGCTCAGTTTAGAATAACACTTATACCAGTTTTTACACTAGTTTTGCACCAATTTTACAATATAATTAATCTTATAGCTATCTACAATGGCAGATTTATAATTTTTGCAATGGACCCATATTATTTGAGTTGTGTGGGTTTGAGGTTGGATAATAATTTTTGAATTATAGGTATATCTCTACCCAATATTAGAGTGGGGGAAAGAATAACTTATTTTCCATAATAACAATTATTTGCTCAGACTCAATACATATTATAGTGGGGGAAAGCTTAGCTTATTCCTTATAACATAGTTGATTACTTAATTTCAATATAGGGTTAAGTGCACCAACTTGGGGGAAAAAATATGGCCTACCCATGGACATGATTTTTTTTGAAATTTTAGAAATGTGAACTTCTGTAGATAATTAGAGATAGCTACACTCAAAATTTGAAGATGGTATAAAAACATGAATTGTAGAATTTTGAGTCTAGTTTTCAATTTATTTTTTTTCGAAAAATGGTTAAGTATAAATAGGTAAAATATATAAAATTTGAAGAGGACCTCTTATTTTTTAAAGAAAATTTGAATTGTACCATTCTGTGTGACCCACCATTTTTTTTAGCATCATTTAATATTGTTATAAACCTTTGGTGAATATTTAGATTAGATATTGTATTGTGTTATGAATTTTTTTATATTTTTTTGATGAATACATTTTTTATTAATTTTGAAATTAATTATGTCCTAAAAATTGACAAAAAAATGGATAGTCATCTGTGTGACCCACCCTAACTACCTCAAATAAAATGAAAATTGTTTCTTTAATGTGTGTATAATTAGGCCTAGTTTGTTACCATATAATTTATTTTCAGTTTGAATCAATAAAAAAAATTAGATAAACATGAATAGGCATGTATGGGTGAGTCATGTAGTGGCCTAAAAAAGGTGTTGTTAGAAATAAATATAGTTTGAACCCTTAAAATAGCCCAAAAATTATAAAAATCATTCATTTAGAAAGAGGAAAACATGCTCATCATAATGGTAATAATTTTTCAAATTTTAATGTTGAAATCCATAGCGTATTTGGTTATTGAAGTTTAAATTTCTTATTTTTTTCTAAAAATCTTAGTCTCAGCTATAGATGTATAGTCCCAATCCTTTGGCTCAGAAATCCAAGCCATTTTCAAGCCTAAAGGCTCAGTTTTAATTTAATTTTATAATAACACATATGCGTTATTGAAAATTCAAATAATTCATACATGTTATACAACACGTACATGTTGATTTTTTATAAATTCAAAACCAACTCCATGAGCATTTGGGAGGCACATGAATCCATCTTTATTCATAGGCTTATATTTACTACTCTAAATGTTAATTATAAGTTTACATTTATACATTAATTTTATTTTAGTAAATATAAGAAATTAGGGTCACTCAACATCTAATAGAGTGACCCTAACTGCTAACGGACTGCTAACGGATGGACTGCGCGCACTGGGCGCGTCCCCTGAGGGTGCACTGGGCGCGTCCCCAGTGGGTACGGTGGGTGTGCCCTCAGAGTTTGATCTTGCAGGTCCACAAATAGTGCTTCCAGATTTGGAAATTGTTGGGTTGCAGGTACTTGGGAAACTGGTGAAGGAGAACCAGGCAGGAGGGACAGACACTGGGGGGATTGGAGGAAAATCTTTTAGCAGAAATGACCCTTTCTATGGATCTCGTGATTCTCTATTGGGGTAGGAGGTTGAGACAGAGAAAATCAAAAGTGACTTTAAAAGGGAAAAATCCTCAGAGGAGTTGAAGGCAGGGCATTCAGAACAAAGGATGTGGTCAGCCCTGTTTGGCAAGAAACCCACTAGTAATTCCCCTTTCTCGACGGTGACTGCAAAATCATGCTGGGAGAAAGGTGAGTATGCAGTTTTTATTCCAGATCCTCTAATATATTTTTCTATGTCCTCTATGGATTTCACCTTAGTAGGTAAATTTTTAGGGGCTAGACCAGATCTAGATTCTCTCACAAAAATGGTCAAAAGGAAATGGATCATTCGTGGAGAGATAGTTATTGCACCTATGCTGAATGGTTTCTATTCTTTTACCTTCAACTGTAAAGAAGACCTGAACATGGTTTTGTGTGGAGGACCATGGATGTTTGGAAAATGTTCTCTTACTATCAAAAAATGGGAGTTGAATATGGATTTCTCAGACTCTTTTTTCTTATCAACTCCTATATGGGTCAGACTTCCTGGACTCCCTTTAGAGTACTGGCATGAGGACATTTTCAAAGGAATAGCCAGCTCTTTTGGGGAGCTTGTGGCTTTGGACAAGGCTACGGCTACCAGAACCAAACTTCAAACTGCCAGGATGTATGTTAAAGTGGTAGATTTAAATAAGCTCCTAGAAAAAGTGGATCTGATTTCCAAACTTGGTAAAAAATCTCAAGGAATTTTTTTTGAAGATTTACCCAACTCTTGCTATGCTTGCAAGAAACAGGGGCATTGGGTCAAAAATTGTCCATCCAAAAGCAAAATTTTTAATAGTGTTTTGGAAGGGAAAAAGGCCACGGTCCAGCTTAAGAAAGTTTGGAAACCCAAAGAGGATCAAGGACAAGAACAAAAGGATTATGAAGAAACTAAAGATCTAAATGTTAAGGAGGGTAAAGAGTTGTCTTCTGAAGATCCTAAAGACCCATGTCCTAAGGCAGATACAGAGATCTCTTTTGAGAAAGAAAATTCTGAGATAGAAGGGAAGGGATGGCAATCAAAAACCAGATTACTTACACAAAGCAAAGAAGATTTGACAGATTTATCAAAGCAAATCACTCTATACCAAAAGGTAGAGGAGTGATGGAGAGAGGCAGAAGGCAAAGTAGTGCTTGAGTTAGGAGAAATCATGGCTGAAACTAGAAATAAATCAGAGGAGAGAGTTCCTCTTCTTTCTCAGCCAATGGAGATTCAGGTTGATAACGAATTGCCGCTGGAAGAGCTTCCTATGAATGCTAAAGGAGAAAATTTAAAGCATTATCCAAACCAATGGAAAAGGGCTGAAAAGAAGACAAATGCTAAGGGAATAGAAACTAGAAGCAGCAAAAAAGACCAAAAAATGAAGGCAAAAAACCTTGCTGCTTTTTTGGATAAATCTAGAAAAAGAGAAGAACAGATTTCAAAAGTGAAAGCGGATGTTGGCTGTCCAGACAAACCCGAAAGAAAACCCATAAGGAAAATCAGAGAGCTAGAAAGCAAGCAGAATATAGCTGATGGAAGACATGCAACAATTATGGATTTTACCCCTAAAAAATAGTTATTAAAAGTATTATTTGGAAATTAGAGGGCTGTATGTAATATAAATTTTGAGGTTGTCCTTGTATAACCTTAGGTTGCTACTACTTTTTAGTAGGATTCAGGAATGCTTCCCCTGGTGCTTGTTAACGCTTTATCTTTCTTGATTTTGTAATAGGGTTTCGGGGCCCCTTCAAAACCTATTTTTACCTCAATCTAAAACATCTAATAGAGTTGGTCTCATAGTTTTATGCCTTAAGATGTGTAAAATAGTTTTTCAAAATCTAATTAGGTTGGTACTTAGGCATTTTCAGGGTTTAGGTATTAAACCTAGAGATTTTAGGACATAAATTTTATAATTGATATCTATTTCTAGTAAACATATAGTCATTTTTAAGGTTTTTTGGCCTTTCAAATTGATTCTTGGAATTTTTAAGAGTCTTAGGTTTGTCAAAACTAAATTTTTCAAATCAATCACTTTCAAATTGATGCAAAGTGGTGTGATTGGGGTAGCATAGGTCACATAGATGACCTACACACATCAAATAAGCACTTTGTGTTAAATTTACTTATTCATCATCATTCCCTCATCCTTGTTCACTTATTAACCATTCCTCATCACCCCTAATCACTCTCTCATCATTATTAATTATCCCTAATCACTCCCTCATTAACCAAGTCACTATCCCTATTCATCTCTAACCATTCCCTTATCATCCATAATCACTCCTCTATTGACCGTCACTATCCCTCATCATCCTTAATAACTCCCTCCCTATCCTTCATCATCCATAATCACTCTTTCCTCATACCTCATCATACCTAATCAATTACTTATCCCTATTCACTCCCTCCTCAACCCTCCTCATCCCTAATCACTCCTTCATCCCTCCTCATCCATAATCACTCCTTTATTAACCTTAGTTATCTCTCATCATCTCTAATTACTTAGGCTTATCATCCTTTATCATTCCATCATTAATTATCACCATAATTCATCATCCCTAATCACTCACTTCTCATCCCTCATAATACCTAATCAATCTTTATTCATTCCTCATCATCACTAATCACTCCCTTATTAACCCTCACCATCCCTCGCCATCATCCATCACTCCATCATTGACCCTCACCATCCCTAATTACTCCTTCATCATCTTGCATAATTATACACTCTAAATATATATTTGATTCTAATCATATGTTATTTAATCCATTATAATAGAAATTAAATATTTTATAGGACTTATGTTATCATTACCCATTTATGATAGTCAATTTTATTACTAAATGAACCGGATGATCTTAAAAATATATAATCAAGTAACATAAGTATTAACACAAAATAGAGTCTAAATTTTAGCTCATAAAATTATCTTTGTTATGAAACTGACTAAATGAAACTTTATTTAGTTTTACCTTTGGTTGTTTGGTTCAAAAGATAAAAATTAAACACAAATATCTTGTATAATTTTCTAATTCTGAGAAGACTTGAATCAGATGCAAAGTTATTTAGTGTTTCCCATTTGTATATATCTTTAATATTGGTTAGGTTCACACATGCACTCCTTGTGTGTGTAATGTGTCCCAATTATTTTATCTCTTACATGAAAAATGAACATTTATTCATGTTATCACAAAAATATGTTTTTGCAAAATGTGAAACACTAGTTCAACATGATGTATATGTTCATCCCATGTTTTCTAAAGATTAAGATGTCATAAAGGTAGATTTAAAAAATGGAATAGGTAAATGGCCTAAGGATATCATTCAACATCTTAAAATGAATGAATTTGTTACATGAGTTAACCTAAAATGCATAATCAACTATTCAATCAATCCTTCCTTTATTTTTAAGACTATATTCCAAATTTCTAAAGGTTTAACATGAATATGATGATACCCAAACTTAATATCAATTTTGGAAAAGACTTATACACTAGTGATATGGTATAAAAATTCCTTAATATTTAAATGAGGATAATAGTTCTTCATGTTAATCTTGTTAATAGTTTTTTAATTGATTTAAAACTTTGGCACAAACACAATTGGGTTTTTACAAGGCAATGATTTGAGCATGATGTGTCCATTATCCATGATTTCATGGATATAACACTTGATCTATTCATTCTCTAGAAGTGATATGTTGTATAAATAGGTTTGAGGTAGAGGTAGTTAAAGGATCAAATCAATAGTATTGTTTAGTGTATATTATGCAAGAATTTATTTATGTGATTGAAAGATATCCTTGTATTCATCTAGTTTATGGTTTAATTATTTTGTCTTTGTTATTTTTGGATAAACCAAACTATGATATAGTGACATAAGGATGTCATTAAACATTTATTTATTACCATTAAGAGTATACTTCTTACTAAAACTAACAATATTCTTTCACTTCTTGGTATTAATGATTGAAAGCTTATGAACTAACTATGATATATGGTATTTTAGATCTAGATAATCTATCAAAAAATTTCAAATATTTACTTCATATAATACATTTCAATGGTAAATACATGGTTGAACACATGTAAAACATCACACACATATAATGGTGAGATGTCATAAAGGATTACATCTTTAAAAAGTTTGCTTTTGTATACCAAGTGACACTACTAGGTGATCCATTTCTCAAGGCCTACACTAGACCATACAATAGCGTATGGTTATGGATGATGTATAAATTTCAAGTTCAAGTTTTGGAAATATGATTTAGGAGAAACTAAATTATTTTTAATTTCATTAGAAATGATGATGTGTATTATCTCATCATTGATCTACATTTGTTAATGAAATAATAGTTTTAATTCATATAATTTCATGTTGGGGGAAGTAGAGATATTTTTAGTAATTACCATAGCATTAGGTTCATAATATATTATCTACTTAACTTTTTATAGTGATATATAACTTTCCACTTCTTGAGATGTGCAAGTAGAGAGCTCATAGTGTGACACTCTTCATTGGATTGAATATTAAGTTATGAATTAAGCATCACTTTCCAATCTTGGACTACTTGTTCTAATCATTTGAAAATTATTTTCCACTTAATGGTATGATGAATCAATAAATATACATAGAAATAGAAGGCCTTAAATATAATCATTTGGATCATAAAATTTCCTCATATCGAAATCAATTGATTGGTTTTCTGAAATCACATAGCTTGGTGATCCTCATGTATTTACTACCCATTTTTAGTGCTATGGTGGTTTTACTTTCTTCTCTTTTTTGGTGGATTTTCAATTATGAATTACATCATTTCTAATAGGCCCATATTTTTTTCATAGGTTTTAAATATTTGTGTTTTAAATTTTCCTCCACATCATTTTGATCACTATGTCTTATATTTTATGCTACTACTCAACTCTCCACTTGTATCTCCTAACATTGTTAAACTCTAACAAAATAACACCATAAAAGTATTATATGAAGTGATTAAGGATAAGGAGAGATGAGGAGGAATTGACTAAAGATGATGAGGGAGTAAATAGGGATGATGGGGGATGGTGAGGGTCAATGAGGGAGTGATTAGGGAGGATGAGGGAGTGATTAGGGATGATGAGTGATAGTGAGTATTAATGAGGGAGTGATTGTGGGAGATGAGGGATGAGGAATGAGTGATTAGATATGATGAGGTATGATGAAACAATGACTATAGATGATGAGGTGATGTAAGAAAAACACTACCCAATATAAATAGTGATCTAGTTTACATGTTTAGAGTCTTTATAAGGTGGTTAAGGTCATAAGAAGTTTGTAGGGGTCTTTCTAAGTTTCTAGTTTTATGTCAATTTTGAATTAGAGTTGTATTGGACTTTCCCACAAAATATTTCATTTGAATTTTTGAACTTTCATAGAGACTTAAATCTTATTTCAAGAAGTCCAATGTTGAATTTAGTGTGGTTAGATGTTAGAATTTGGTGTGGACACTCTCAACATACAAAAGAAGTTATAATTTAGTTGATGGTTATTTGGTAATAAGAGTCTTGTCTATTTCTTATTTTGTATTTAGAGTCCAATTGAAGAGAGTTAGAGGGGGTAGAATTCGAAAGGTTGAATGTAAATAACCCCAAACAAGTGAATAAAGACATGTTTTGATTATTTTTAGACAAAAAAGCAAAGAAACCCCACATCTTCTTGAATATATACAAAGATAGTTGACAATGTGTATGATTGTGAAACATGATTAGTAATAAGTTATTTGTGATATTTGTGTGAGTGGTGAGTTGAAAATACATTTTTTTAATGGTTATTATATAATTTGTCATTTGAGTTTCAAATCTTTTGAATCTTCAAATTATAAATTGTATACCCTATGATTTTACAAACTATGTCTTGAAATCTAAGTGAAGGTCAGAGTCTTGTGGAAGAGGAGATTATATTTGGTAGGATTTTGGAATGTATGAGTAATTAGTAAATTGATATAAAAATTCCTTAATAGTCTTTAAAAATTGTATGTTCTTATTCTATTAAGGACATTCTATGTTAAACAACATAACCTTGTCTTCTATAAGTAAAAGTTTTGAGTATACATCTATGTGAGAAGGTATATGAATGTATTGGAGTGAAAATTCAAATGTATATGTTGGTGATTTTATTCTCATATGATCATGAAGTTTTACAATATTTCAAGTATCTTTCATATATTTGGATGAGCAAAAATAAAACTAACATAGTCTTATAATCATAAAAAAACTTAACATAGTCAAAGTGGTATCTCATGGAAATTGGAAAATTGAGTGTCATAGATGGAAGGCATTGATTTTTTAAAGTGTATAAACATTGTGTAGATGAGTTTAAATTATAACGTTTATTTATAACCATTTTTGGAATGACTTATAATAAATAACCTCTTCTTGGATTACTATAGACCTATGACTAAGTACAGTCTATTTAAATTTGGTTAAGTTAATCTATTATAGATTAAAAAGGAAAATATAGAACTTGGAAAATGTGAATAGGGTCAAATCAGACATAATCTAATAGTCAAAGTCATTATAAATGCCTTTGGAAGATTACAATATCATTTTGACCCTTATAATTTCTATGAAACCAATCCAAACCTTGTATTAGGGTTTCTAATTTCAAAGTGAGTTTTTAGGAGTTATAACTATCAATAATTCATGAAATTTAGTGAAAAGTTTGAGTTAAACATGCAAAAAGACAATATAGTGTTTTTAAGTTGTTTAAGTATGGATGGGGGAGTATTGTGTGTTAAATAAGGTACAAAGAAACCTAAAGACCTAATCTGAGAGTAGAAAGAGCCAAAATAAGTTATCAAATAGTTAAACCAAAGCCCAAACATTTATGTATAAATGGGATATATTATATGATATCCATAATGAGTTGATTTTATGATTTGAGTCCGTATAAGAAGAGTCTATTATAGAGTAAGAGGTAGTGTATGATATGAGGATTGTGTTGAAAAGTTAAGTAGGGTTGAGAAGAAGTTAGAAAGAACCCAAGGGAGTGGAAGGAAGTTTTTTAGATCCCTATTAAAGCCTAAGGAACCAGAGACAATATTTTTATAAATCTTAAATACTAGTAAGGTGGATAGTCTCAAATAGTTGAACCAAAGCCTAAACATTTATGAATAAATGGGATATATCATATGGTATCCATAAATGATGTTGATTTTATGATTTGAGTCCATACAAGAAGAGTCTATGATAGAGTAAGAGGTAGTGTATGATATGAGGATTGTGTTGAAAAGTTAAGTAGGGTTGAGAAGAAGTTAGAAAAAACTCAAAGGAGTGGAAGGAAGTTTTTTATATCCCTATTAAAGCTTGATGAACCAAAGATAATATTTTTATAAATCTTAAAGACTATTAAGGTGGATAGTCTCAAATTAAGAGAGATTGAATTCATTGAGTAAGGATGATATAAGAAAGAGTTTAGTGAGACCATATGAAGAATGGTGGAGAATAAATGAAATGAATAAAATCTAGATGTGAATTTGAAATGTGTGGAGGGTCCAAAGATAGAGATAAAAAAAGAAAATACAAAGTGAAATCTACATGGATATTAGAAAAGAGCTTAGACAAGCAAAGTATACAATATGGCTCTACATCATGAGGGATGGTGAGGGGAAATGAGGGTGTGATTATAAATGATGAGGAATGGTGAGGGTTAATAAGGGAGTGATTAAAGATGATGAGGCATGAGGAGGGATTGATTATGTTTGATGAAGTAGTGATTAGGGATGGTAAAGGCCAATGAGGGAGTGATTAGGGATGATGAGTGATGGTGAGAGCTAATGATGTAGTGATTAGGGTTGATGAGGGAGTGATTAAATATGATGAGGGATGGTGAGAGTCAATGAAGGAGTGATGAGGGACATAAAGGGATAAGGAGTGAGTTATTAGTGATGATGAGGCATAGTGAGAGTCAATGAAGAAGTAATCAAGGATAATGGAGTGATTAGAGATGACTAAAGATAGTGAAGGTAAATGAGGGATAGGGACAATGAATAATGATGAGAGAGTGATGAAGGGTGATGAGGCATGAGTAATAAGTGATCAAAAATGAGATAAGGATGATGAATAATTAAAATTAACATAAAGTGGTTGTTTGATGTGTTTAGGTCATCAACGTGACCTACACTACCCTAATAACACTATTTTGCATCAATGTGACCTAAACAAGTAATGTTATCCCACATGTTTGAGGTATAAGATGTAATAATTTGTGTAGGTCATCAATGTGAGCTATGCTACCCCAATAACACCACTTTGCATCAATGCGACCTAAATGAGTCATGATATCCCACATGTTTGAGGTATAAGATGTATGGATTTAGTCATGATAAGATTGTTATAGTCCTAATAAGGTAGTTTTAAGAGGTTTACCTTGAAATTGAATGGGTAAGGCCTAGTAGAGTCTCATGGAGTCATAAATGGCTTGAAGGATGGAATCTAGGTGAGTAATGGTCATGTGTAAGGCCCTAAAAATGTAATCTCCTTCATAAAATATGTGTATGATGTGTGTAGGTCATCAATGTGGTTGTTTGATGTGTGTAGGTTATTAATGTAGTTTTTTTATGTGTATATACATGAGTAGGAAGTGATAAAGGATGAGGGAAGGATGATGAGCAAGTGAAATTAACATAAAGTGCTTGTTTGATGTGTGTAGGTCATCAATGTGACCTATGCTACCCCAATCACACCACTTTGCATCAATTTCAAAGTGAGTGGTTTACAAACTTCAATTTTGACAAACCTAATACTCTTAGAAATGCCTATATATTTAACAAAAACCTAAGGCACAAAAACCTAAAAAATGACTATATGTTTACCAAAAATAGATATCAATTGTAAAATTTATGTCCTAAAATCACTAGGTTTAATAATTAGACCCTAAAAATTCCTAAGTATTGACCTAATTGGATTTTTAAAAACTATTTTACACATCGTAAGACATATAACTATGAGACCAAATCTATCAGATGTTGAGTGACCCTAATTTCTTATATTTACTAAAATAAATTTAAAGTATAAGAAATTAAATGTAATAATATAAATGTAAAGTTATACTTAACATTTAGAGTAGTAAATATAAGCCTATGAACAAAGATGGATTCATGTGCAACTCCCAAATGATCATGGAGTTAGTTTTGAACTTTTAACAAAGAAATGCTTATGCATTGTATAATACACTATATAATGTATATGCATTATGGTTCGGTAATTACTGAGCCATAATTTCAATAATGTGATTAAGTTAATTAAATAATGCGATCATGTTATTTAATAACATAATAACATTACCTAAAATATCTATAGAATTATCCCCCAACTCCATGTACATACCCATAGGGGCATCCACATTATGGATACATCTCTATAGGCATTATTCAAACTCTTGTTCATTTATTTAGCCAAGAAGAGAACAAGGATAGAGCTCATATTCTCTCCATGTGGGTTGATCCCATCAAAACCATGACACCTCAAATTTAAAACAAACACATGCTTCATAGGTAAGTACATGAACACACTTTATATTTTAATCTAGTAATTTATTTTTTATTGTATTACTAGATTAAAAGGTGGGGGGGAAATGTATACACCTAAATTTGGTCAAGAAAACATAAGTATTATGTATTTTTTATCTCTTTCAAAAGTGGTTCTTAATTATGATTGAGACTCTTATTCATGTAGGTAATTTTGGTATTTTTGTTTCCTTTTGGAATTTTCATATTCTTATCTCTCTCTTATTGCACTCCCATTGTTCCCATGTTATTCCTTGATAAGTCATAGGGGGCCCTGACCACTTGTTTGAGTCTTACCCCAAATTTTTCCATTTTGGACAAGACCACCATGGGGAACACTAGAGCACTGCTCTAGTGTCCTTTCCATCACTATTGTCCAACACCCATTCTAAAATGTTTTTCAAGTCAATTCCTTTTTGGGTCTCTTCTTATGATAATTTTAACTTTGTTTAAGTTGGTCAATACATGAATAGGTTTTTAAAATTCAAAATTAGGAGTCTTATATTTAAAGGGTTTCACAAGGAATTTTACAAAGGAATCATTTATCTTTTGGCACTAGATAATAAATAATTTTTATACACAACAATCTCAATCTTTGAATATTATTGAAGTATTTACATGCCACACCTAGATTGCATGACTTGACCAAAAAGAGGGCTTAGGTGAAGAAAATTTCAGATACACATTTATGCTTAGTTGATTATGCACATTCCCTAAGGGAGAACTACATCAATCTAAGGTCCATATCATTGGGGATATGTATGAAAAACTTAGGACAATAGGGGTTATAAGGATAGAGTAACTATATCCCACTTTCCCCATTTCTCTCTTTTACATTTGATATTGGTGTGCTTCTTGTGTGAAAGACTCCTTTATAGGATTTTGAGGAGAAGGAAAAATATAGGTTCAATATTATGAAACATACATATGATATAATATCCCATAGTTATAAAAGGTTATCTTACACTTGAAAGTATCTGATAAAGTGGAAAACGTCAGAGGATAAAGTGATGTGAATGATAGGAGCACCATGCTTTAGTGTCCAATCTTTATCTAGTGTACAAATTCAAAATGATAGTTAGTTAAAAAATTTTGACAATGGGGTAGTTATCCTATAGGTCAAACATAATAAAATATAACTCTTAGGTTTTATAAAATAAAATTTTCTCATCATTTTGTATGCTTTTATCTAAAAACCTAGTTTTTCAATATCATTCTATATGTAAGTGAAATGTATTGTTGGATTTTTTTCATTTGGCCATTTCACCCTAATTAGCTATTTCATTAATTAAGGTTAATTAAATTTTATAAATAAATAAATAAAACATTATTCAATGTGGTTAATACTCACAAATTCTACATGATGTATCTAGTTTATGTAGTTGTGTGAAGGTAAGTCTATAGTGGACTATCCACAATAGGCCTGGTGTTTACCTCTTAACATATGACTACTACCCCAATTGACACTAAAGGAGAGTGCCAAATACTTCTATAGAGTCAATGATGATTTAATCCACTTTGTTATTCATATGTTTGAGAAGAATCCATATAATTAGGGCTTCTCACTTTCTTACACCATAGAGATATATAGATGGGGTAGATGGTTTATACAATTTCCCACATTCTCCTACATTAGTATTTATGGGTGGAAGTCCACTCCACAAATGATCTATCAGTAAATCAATGATAAATGGGCCCTTATAGTGTTAATACAATAGTTAATGGAGGCTCATAAGTTTTTGGTTACCAAACATAATATGTTGGGGTCCACTTTCCCATGACCATTGATAGGCACACTTATGCCACATGGCACAAAGTAAAATATATAGAAGCAGATATGACACATGTCACTCTTCATCCCTTTTATAGTAACCCTATTTTGATGTTACAGGGATTATTAATAATATTTTGAGTTTCACATATAAACATGTTACTTATAATGAAGATTTTTATATGTATTATAATGATGAAAGAGAGGTTAGGCTTCTTGACTACACTCACTTCATGTTAGAGTAAGTAATCAAGTTTAAAATAGTCTATCTTCCTAAAGACCTAGACTTTAAATATGATGGTGAGGTGGTAGAAAAAAAATTTTTTTAATAAGGAATCAAAATAACACCTCTTCCTAGAGTGGATTGGATCCAAATTGAATTGAAATATTTGGAAATATAACCAAAGGAGGACCCTTAAATGGATTGCAAGAAAAGGGGTAGATATAAAAAATGCCAACTTCCTCCACCCTTGAGATATCTAGATATACCTTCACTATATCTATAAAAATAGAAAGGATGGAAGGATCAAGTGACATATTCTAGTGCCACAATAGATACTATTAATATTGAAGAGATAGAAGAAGACTAATCTCTACCTCAACCAAAAAAGAAGCTTATAAAGTTCAAAATTAATAATTCAACTAGTGGTAAAGGGACACCTAGGATATCAAAAATATTGAATGATCTTTTAAAAGGAGTCATCTATTCATATAGGCTGATAAAAAATACAACATTAGAATTTATAATGTTAGATCCATCTTCGATGATCCTTGTGGTCCCTTCTTCGAATGTAGCAGCTCCTACACTTTCCATAGAGCTACATGAAGTCCTTCCTTAAGTTACATAAAAATATATGATTGAGACCCTCTTAGATAAAGAGAACTTTTCTAGAAGTAGGTAATTTTCCTTTAAATGATGGAACTCCCACATATCATCCTAGAAAAGAGCTAAAAGAACAAAAAGTGAGTGAATAAGAAGAAACTTAAATACCTCCTTAGGTATAAACAATGTGATATTTCCATGGGTAAAGCTTTAGTTATTCTACCTTTGATAGAGAAGGTTCAATATTAAAAAGAGTCTTCATAATTATAACAATCTCCTAAGACAAAGGCACCTCAATGATTAATAGAAGTTATGAGGAAGAAGAAGAATACAATCCCACCATTGATAAATTGATTTTAGTAACCTCACTACACTAACCCCTCAGGCCTCAAATAAACCCAAGACAATTTTTCACATCATCAGGGATGAACAAGGGGAAAGGTATGCTAAGATTATTATTCCCATACTAGATAAATATAATGATGAAATCATAGTGGGGGATTACCAAATTTCATATGTTCATCTTAGAAAGTATACTCATGAGGGGTTTAAAGAGAATGTGTAGATTTATATTGGGTCTTTGATCAATAAATATGATTATGATAAAGTTAAAAAGGATTGTTTGAAGGAGAGAGTATATTAGCTTACATTAGTGATCTAAAATTTAGTGAGGTCAGTTTAGTCTCAACTCTAAAATTACACACTAGATGAAAGTACTCTAAAAATAGATAATAAAATTTGGAAGATGGGGAGAGATACTAAAGAATGCTCAGAGAAGCTCCTTAAGTAGGGAAACAAGTCAATATACTTAGCTATTGAAGTCTATACTTCAATTGATAAATAAATTAAATATGCTTTCAAGAATGAGGTTGTTTACAGATAAGAGATTGATAAACTAAAAGATTGGTTTCTTAGGTTTGAATCCATTACCAAACTAGATGGGGATATTTTAGTTAGAGAAGGGGTCATAATATAAGAATACGAAGGGGATAAAGTTGAATTCTAGGGTTTAATTTTTTTTGAATTAGGAAAATAGAATAATCCTTGTGTAAGTTTAAGGAGTCATGATCCTTGACAACTAATCTTACCTATAATATTAAGGAAATAATTAAGAAGATTCCATATTTATTCTTTAGATATGGAGGAAATGTGATTCCTCTTGAAGATATACAAGAAGAATTCAATCAGTTGATTTGATAAATTGATTCATCTTCTATGTTTGACATCAAATCAATCCAAAATTTCATATATTATCATAACTCCTTTGATAGAATAGAAAAATATTTTAAGGCACTTCAAATAATTCCTCAGTATATATGATGAATTTGTAAGTGGAGACTGAAATTCCATATCAACACTCCAAAGGCCTATATCATGGGAAGGTTAAGAGGATACTTTAGAAATTTGAAGAGTATGAAAAGAAGTTCTAATAATCATGGCAAAAATAAGTCTTCATAATTATGATGAGGAAAAAGAAGAGTAGGTTCTAGTGAAGACACATTGATTTAGCTTAGGGGTACAATTTGGCATGACCTTCTTAAGTCAAAGGTTGTATTTTTATTTCAATATTTTTGTAGTTTTACATGTAACTTTAACAAGTCAATGTGCACCTTGAAATGTACAACCATTTATTTTTTTATAATTTGTTTCCTAAGTATTATAAATTGTATTTAATATAAATAGAAGGCTTGCATGCCTCCTTAGGGGCTATCAGTTTCCTAATATTTAAAAAAAAAGAACTTTTGAAAGGAAGAAATAACTTTGTGTTTTTTAGAAATCAATAAAACTATATTATTGCAGGACTTTGTGTTTTTTCTTAGTTGTGAAAGAATGCTCTTATGTTCCTTTATTCACGTTATTAATCTCTTTACTCTCTTCTTAATAAAAGATCTTATTTGACAATAAATTTATTTTAAGTCAATGAATGTGTTATTAGGTTAAATTTACATTTTCTCACCTATTAGTGTTCCTTATTTTTCCTCTCCATTGATGTTTTCTATTCTCTTTTGTCTACTCTTATTATCATATTTTATTTCTTTATACATGCAAACCACCCCAAAAAATTAATATGTATATTTGTAAATATGATAGGATTGTGTCTTTACATGCTTAATAATAAAGGTAACTTTGCCTACTAATAGAAGAGAGACTTTGTCTTGTTATACTATTGATTGTGACGCATGCATTGAAGTGTTTAACACTTTGTACAACCAATAGGTTTTAGCACACAACATGGGGCATACTTTTTGGTTGTCCATGCAGCCCAAAAAATCCAAAAGATTGAATTGCTTTTTCATTATGGCCAAAATATGTTTTACTAGAGCTAGTAAATCTAAAGGGATATCTAATCCTTTATTTGACCTAAAATAATGACTCAGTTTCCAATTGAATCCTAAAAATAAAATATGAGTGAGTGAGTCTATGAGTTTACCTACAAGTCCAAAATATGAAAATACATAATAAGGATGTACCTTGGTGAGTCAAGATCTTATTCTTTCTAAAACTATTATACCTCAAAAAGTAGTTTTTTCAAAAAATGGTGGTGTCATGGAGAAATGACATTGGGCCACTAGATCTTGGCCAATAGCATGAGCTACCATGAGGTTCACATAAGAACTTACCTAAGTTTTTTAGTGATGGGAAACAACACCTAGATGAAAAATTTGCTACAATAATTATCATATGTGGGATTTTAGGATTTGAACATGAAGATGTAGATGTAATACTATTTATGAAAAAATTTATAGATGGAGATACTTATTGGTTTTATTATCTTGAAGCAAGTTCTATTTATAACTAGAACACTATGAATACTAAGTTTAAGGGTCATTTAAAATTAGCTAAGGATGTGTATGCATTTGTTACTCAATTGAATCAAATGAAAAAAAAGTTCATGAACCCATGTGTGAATTTTTTGCCAAGTTCAATAGGTTATTAAATAAAATTCCTCAAGTGGCCAAACCCATAGAAGAAACCTAGAAATGTTTCTTTATTAATTCTCAACTACTATAATTTGGTTTTCTCTTGAGGAGAAACATATTGCATAATCTAGAGAAAATGCATGTGTTTTATACTCAAGTTGAAGATGATATGGTTATGGTTTGGAGCTTACAAAGGGATTATTTAAAATCTAGGGGCCAACTTTCAAATCATGAGTCCATCAAGCAATTGTCTCAAAAGTTGGAAAATGATATTATTGATTTAAATAAGTAGTTACCTCAAAGATAGTTGTCATCATCAAAATAGGGGATCCCTAGTTGGAATTATGTACCCAATAATAACTAACCAAGATTATTAGCTCCCCAATCAAAGTTGGATATTAAGGCTCCTATGGTCAATGAAGTTTTGGAAACATATGAGGTTTATGTTTATGATGAGGATAAACTTGAAACAAAAGACCCAAGATTTTAGGAGTATGAAACTAAAGAACCTGGTGGTGACTCCAATAATGTTTTCTTGGAATAGGAATTTGAAGATGATGAATATGAAGATGTATTTTGAGATATGAATGGTCATCCTATGTAGTGTTTACAAGATCTCAAAACTTAAATGGAGATGCCAAATATAATCATGAGGCTAATAAGGTATATAAAAATGAAAAGGTTGTGTGTAAGGATGCTCCCAAGGTGTCCTTTATGCCTATAAATTTTTTTAGAGGATCTATTCTACCACCTCAAATGAAGACACAATAACTAGAATCTAAAGTGACTATTTCATCCCACACTCAGAATAAAAAAGTCATAAGACCAATGCAAATTTTAAAATTAATGTGTCCTCAATGCTTGCTTTCCTTAACACCACTCACATTACCTCTTTCAAAATATCAGATCGGGTCAATAAATTTAAGATTTAGATGTCTCAGATAGAATATTAAAGATCAAATATTGATCAACTAAATTAGATTTATAATTAAATCAAAGGAGGCCCAGGTAATTCATAAAAATCTAACTCCAAAATGATCTTAGCTACACCCTCAAATATGAAACCTTAAACTACTACCATGGCCATCCATACTTCTCCTTCTGGTAAGTAATAACCATTATACATATCCCTTTTTCTAAAAGGTACAAGTTGAGTGATTTCATTATTTATACTGAAGATTCAAATAATATCATGTTAGTTAATGTTTCTCATGCTCTAGGTCTTACCTATATGAATAATTTTGGTCGGTGTTTCTCCATGGAAACAAAACATGTCATCTTAGTTGGCTAGATCAAAGATGCACAAGTTGCTCTAGCTACCTTCTTGTAGAAAAGGTTTAAAATCATGGTCCTCATGGTAGACAATCTAACCACATATGGCCTATTTTTGGGAAGAAGTTTTTTCAAGGAGTTGGGTGGTGAAATCCAAATGAACTTATCGCATGCCACTTTTTTAGTCAATATTATCACACATAAGTTATAACCTAAGTCAAAGGCTAAACTTATTGTATGTAAATCTGAAGATCTAAGGGTCAATATTCTTTATGAAGATGTAGGTTTGGGTAACTACATGATGATGTTTGAAATTATATTATATATGCCATAATTAGTGAAGAGTGATTATAATGATGTTTGGATTTTTGAATTTGATAGAAGTTGTTCATCAGTTTGTGTTATAACAAGTGTCATTCTTATTTCACCAGGTAAGGAATTTTTTAATTTTTCCTTAAATTAAAAGTTTGAATATACTAATAAAACCATATAATATGAAGCCTTACTTCATGGATTTAATATAATTTAATAAATGGGAATCTAGTACTTGAAGGCACAAGGGGATGTCAAACTTATCGTGAGAAATGTTAGAAATTAATACCAGGTGAAGAATGATCACTCAAGGAATTAGATGAATATATTTTGGGATTATATTGAGGTATTTGATGTTTTTTTTATTTTATTTGTTCTAAGATAATATAATGTTAAGGATTTTTCATTTTCCATTTCAACATCAATTATGATTTCTCCCCAAGATTGAATAAGATAAATACACCATTGAGATCATGCCTAGGCCAAGTGTGACTAATAATGCTGACCATTGGTACATTTTCAATAATGATCAACAAATAATTACCTTCTTGGAAAAGGAAAAAAACTTTAGGAATATATATTTTGAGGGTAGTACTTATACTTATAGGCAAGCACATGAACAACAAGATGATAACTAAGATAATGATGCCTCTTCCCCAAAGTATCCAAGAATTTTAATACTGGTGAACATGAATATGTAATTCAACTAAAGGGTAATAAAATTTAAAAAGGTTTAGTTTCCATTGTGGACTTGATAGGTACACAAAAGGGAAAATTCAATATCAATATTTAGATTCCTCTAAATACAAATAGGTGAATATTGACACTTCTAAAGAATCTATATATGCATATATCAAAAAGTAATATTCTAAAGAGGAAAGGGATAGGTTCATAAATATTTCAAGGATATATAAATATGTGTTTACCTAGAGTTATGATGATCTAAAATCCTTTAGGCCTAAATAAATTAAATAAAAAAATTTGTTGAAACCAGATACATCATCGTATCACCATAAATACAAACACTAGAACCCAAAGAATGCTTCAATCATCCTTTATAAAATACAAAATATAATTGATGTATGCATTATTTTAACCTATTAATTACTCTACTTGGGTTGTCAATATTGTATCAGTTTGTAATAATGGTGAAATATGCATTGTGTTGATTTAAATAATTTAAATAAGGCATCTCTAAAGGATAATTATCCTTTAATAATTATAGATAAAATACTACAAGTCATTATAGGGTTATAAATTATTTCCATTCTTTTTGGGTTTTTAATTTATAATCAGGTTGAAGTTTTAGTTGATGATAAACATAAGACAATATTTACAACACCTTGGGGAACCTTTAACTACAAGGGAATGCCTTTCAGTCTTATCAACACTGAAGCTACCTTTCAAATAGAAATGGAATTAGAATTTATTGATATTAAGAAAATAAGATTATAGTGGTTTACTTAGATGATCTAATAGTTTTATGTAAGAGATGTGAAGATCATTATGATCATCTAGTAACATTATTTGATGAATATTAGACTCATGGCATTTATTTTAACCTCATGAAGTCTATTTTTAGAGTGATCAAATGAAAGATTATTAGTCACATTGTGTCAAAATAAGGGATGAATATCAATCCTAAAAGGGTTCATTCCATTCAAAATCTAACCCATCCCACCAATAAATAAGGTGTGTAATCCTTTTTCAGTAAGGTAAATTTATTAAGGTTTGTGCATGAATTTGTTAACCTTACTAATCATATCATTGATATGATGAGAGGTATGGATAATTACAAGTGGATTAAGAAAAGGAAGTTTTTGAATAAATAAAGAATGCCATTTCAAGAGCACCTAATCTAATAGTCTTAATTTTAATAAATATTTTATTATACATTTTCATGCATCAAAGCATACCCTATCAAAAATTTTGGTAAAAATAATGATGAAGGTGTGGAGTTACCTATAGCCTTCATGATATGTGGCTTAAAAAATCATGATCTCAAGTACTCCTTGATTGAAAAACATGTTTATGTGGTCATCAAGGTAAATAAAAAAATTTAGGTATTACATTCTAAATTTGCATGTTATTATCATGGTCATAGACTTAGCCATAAAATCCATATTAACCCAATAAGATCTTGGTTCAAACTGAGGATGATAGATACCAAAATTTCAAGGATTGCATTTGTATATCAAACCCACCAAACTAACTTTAGGTCACAATTTGTGTCAACTAATTACTAAGAATAAGACTAATGACACCATTAATGAAGCTGAAGAGTAGGATTCATCATAAGAGATACCTATGTTTCTTTTTTTTGAACTATAGATGAATGTTACTCAACCATAGCTTACTTACTCACATACAAAGCATGTCCCTAAGGTTTATGTGAAAATTAAAAGATAATAATAAAGTTGATTTCTATGAAGTACATCATATGAGACAATACACTTTTAAAGAAAGGTATTGATGGTATGTTCCCGAGGTGCATTGATAAAGAACAAAAAAATAGGTTGTTGGAAGATTTTCATAGTAAATCATGTGGAGGTCACTTATTATTTCCAAACATAACAAACAAGATCCCTAGGGAAAATTAATATTGTCCCACCCTCTTTAAGGATGCTCAAGAGTGGGTGTATAAATGCAAATCCAATCAATAATTCATGGGAAGACCAAAGGTTACAATACTGCCTATAAAACTAATGGTAATTAAGGATCATTTATAGTAGTGGGGTCTTCATTTCATAGGTGTGATGAATCATCATTTTGTATTTAGTCACACTCATGTATTCACTATGAAAAATTGCTTGATGAAGAAGGTTGATGCTATTCTAATCAATCAAACTCATTTTGAAGTAGTGTGAAATATACTTAAGAAGTATATATGGTTAGGTATGGTGTTCCTCATAATATACTAACTAAAAACACATCCAAGTTTTCTTATTCAATTTTTTTTGGTTTCTACTATGAGTATGGGATTTTCTTATCCCATTTAGTAGATTACTACCCTTAGGGTAATGGTCAAGTGAAATCAAGAAATAATAATCCAGTTACAATTATTTATGGAAGAGAACAAACAAAATTGGCATAAAAGGTAGTACTATGTGATTTTGGCTGATCACATCACTCCAAAGAGAGCTATTGGCATGTATCCATTTCAATTTTTATATAGAATTGATGTTGCCCTATTTATCTCATTATAATTTCCAACTCTTCAATTGGTCAAGGCGATTGAAGATCATAACTTCAAGAATTCTTTAGATAAGAGGATTTTATGCTTAAACAAGTTAGAAGAGGAAAGGGTTATAAAAATTTATAGGACTAAAAAGAACTAATAGTAAGTGATGGAACTTTTTGACTAGAAATCTAGTTAGAGGGATTTTCATATTGGTGATCTTGTGTTTATGTGGAATAAAAGGCATGAACCCAAGCATAGTCATGGAAATTTTGACTCTATATGGAAAGGTTTGTTCAAGATTTATCAATTTTGTGGTGATAACACATATTATTAGGCCTATTTGGATGGAACTCATCTCCTAATTACTTATAGTTGGAAATATTTGAAGCTATTTAAGTAGTAGAGACTAGTTCCCAATAGTCATGTATGTAGGCTAGCCTTAGGATTTTCGTTGTGTTTGCTTATTTTGCTATTTATTTCTCATTTTTGGTTTAAGGTTTTTTATTATTTCTTGTATTTATTTCTAGTCTTTCCTTGTAAAAGTTTTTATCCAAACATGACTCTGTAACCCAATAGATAAGGCAATCTAGTCTATTAAACCCAGAGATTATAGAGTCCATCCTTATATTTTTTAAATGTAAGTACATAATTGGAGCCAAATTATATTCCCATATTTCAATGGATTAATAAATTTGGGAGACTCCATTCAAAATTTTCCCACATCTCAAATTAGAGGAAACCCCCCCAAAAAAAGAATAAATTTTAAAATACTTAAATTTTTTTCCCAATTATTAGAGTTTGACACCTACTTAACATGTGTTATAATCTAACACCTATCAAGTAGGTATTAGAATCCAATAAATAATCTATAAATTTTAGACTCTAATAGCTATCTAATAATGTTTAAAACCTAATAACAACTCCACAATCATTGAAATTTGATGACTCTTCCATAGTCATATGACTCTGATGGCCATTCCATAGTCATTTGGCTCTGATGACTGCTCCATAGTCACCAAAATCTAATGACTACTCCATAGTCATAAAAAATTTATGGATGCAAGGTAGTCATTAAACTCTAATGAATACCTCATAATCATCAAAATTTGAGGGCTATAGTGTAATCCTCATAATCTGACTCAAACCTCATAAATGAGGGTCATTACCTACATGTGTGGGGGGATTTTTTACCCCTGACATTGAATCTGATCTCCTCATTCTATTTTCACACTTAATTTTTGTTATCAAAATCTTGTTTCTTCTGGCCCAAGTCATTTTTTTCCATTTCATTTGTGTAAGGTTAAATTTTATTGGTCATTTTTAATGGGGAAATTTTATTTACTTAGTTGGGGTCTTGGAAGTTGTTTTTAATGGTTTTCCTTATAGGTTGGTTTTCATTATATTTTATCACTACAAAATATATCAAATAAACACTTTGTGGCACAAATTCCATAATTATTCACTATCTAATTTTTAGGCTTGTTTTGCCCCCAAGGTTAATACCTTGAAGCATACCTACATAACCCTGACACTGGGGTTTCCACCTTCTCAGTAACACCCAAACCCTGAAGCTAGAATTTCCATCCTAATCAATAGCCCCTAATTAAGATGACAAAGTTTTTGTCCTACTTAGTATTCTTCTATCCCCAAAATTAGATTTTCCATCATACTCAATATCCCTCCATTCTTGACACTAGAGTTTCCATCCTGATCGGTAGCCCTCTATTTTTGATGTTAGAATTCCGTAACTACCCAATAACACTCCATATCTAACACTAAAATTCCTTAACTACTTGAAATATCTCCATCTCTGATGCCAAAATTCCTTGATTGATCAATAAAATTCCATCTCTATAATTTTATTTCTCAAACTTCTTGATACACACCTATCTCCACTTATGATTCACTTCCAAACTCTTCGATCTCATGTCTTTATCAAACACAATAGATGTCTAGAAGACCTGAGAATAAAGGAATAAAATAGAAGGTGGGTGATATGAAATACCAATTCTAAGGGTTTATCATACCTTGAACATTTATTTTAACATAGAATAGGTCATAAATACAAACTTGGGCATGTTGATATAGGCAAATTTTTGAACAAAAAATACATATTTCAAAAATGACTAGAAACATAACATTTATGGTTGTGGGATACCTTAGGCTATTAATTTTTTTAATTATACACAATGTCTCAAGTTAGTTATGGTGATGGTAAGTTACTATGATAGATAAAATAGGGAGGTCAGAACCCCTAGGGATAAACCATCTAATGACTTGGGGTTGATTATATAAAATAAATGTTGTGGATTCCAAACAATTAAGCCTTTGTGGAAATTACTCTAGAGAAAAATCAATATTTCCATGAGGATAAAAATAATGATTTTGTCATATCTATAAACAATCATTGTCTTATTATATCTAAAACACTCATAGCCAGAGTCCTTAACATGATACTTGTCAAGAGTTTATGTTAGAAATCAATGATATTATCACTCTCATCAATAGAGTGGTAGGAAATCCCATGATAATGGATTACAAGGAGTGGACGTTCCAATACATATAAATCATATATGATAATAAGTAGAACATAAAATGGGATGAGTTGATTAATGACTCAATTCTAAAGCAATTATGTGATGTGGTTACCACTCATAAATTCTACATGATGTCTACCTAGTTTATGTAATTTCATGAATTTATTTATATAGTAGGTTGACCATAGTAGGCCTAATGTATACCTCTAACTTATATGAGTTATACCCTTGATTGACACTGAAAGAGAGTGATAAACACTTTCATAGAGTCAATGATGATTTTTTCCACTTTGTCAATTAGATGTGTGGGAAGGATTCATACAATCAACTCTTCTTAGTTTCTACCACAATAAAGATATCTAGATGGGGTATGTGGTTTATAAAATTTCTCACATTATCCTACATTAGGGTTTATGGGTGTGAGTCCACTCCCTACATGCTTCATTGGTATGCCAATAACAAATGGGCCCTTATGGAGTTAATATAATAGTTAATGGAGGCTCATAAGTTTTTGGTCACCAAACTTAAATTTTTTTGGGTCCCACTTTATTATGACCATTGGTAAGTATACTTGTGACAAAATTCATAAAGAAAAATATATATAATTATATATGGTGCATATCACTCTTTGTCTATTTCATAGTAGGCCCTCCTTTGATATTAAGGGATGATTGATAATATTTTGAGTTTCACATGTATAAAAGTTCCTTATTATGAATATCTTTGGATGGACTAAAATGATGAAAGAGAGGTTAGGCTTCTTGACTATGCTCACTTTACATTAGAACAAGTAATAAAGTTTAACATAGTTGATATTAATAAATACCTAGACTTTGAAGATGATGGTAAGGTGGTAGACAATAACTACTTCCAACAAGGAATCAAAATGACACCTCTTAATAGAGTGGATTATAACCAACCTAAATTGACATCTTTAGATGATCAAACACAAGGAGTCATTAGGAGGACCCTTGTATGGATTGAAAATAAATGGGTAGATGTATAAAATGTCAGACTTCCTCCACCCTTGAGATTTATAGATATACCTCTATTAGATATAACTAGAAAAAAGGGAAGGATTAAATATAATATTCTAGTGATGTGATAGATATTATGACTATTGAAGAGATAAAATCAAAATAAATTCCACCTCAGACAAAAAATAAGACTATATAGTTCAATATTAAGAAGTCAATTGATGGTAAAGGGACACTTGGGATATCAAAGTTATTGAATGAGCCTTCAAAAGGAGTCATTCATTCAGAGGGTTGATAAAAAATATAACATTAAAATTTGTAAAGTTAGATCCCTCTTTGGTGATCCCTATGGCTCCTTCAAAAGTATCGACTTCTATACTTTCCACAAAGTTACATGAATTCCCTCCTCAAGTTACATCAAAGGAGATAGTTGAGACCCTCCTAGAGAAAGAGGCACCTTTTCCAAAAATAGAGGAACTTTTTCCTAAAATGGTGGAAATCCTACCTATCATCTTAGAAAAAGATCCAAAATCTCATAAAGTGGTGGAATGAGAATAAGCTCAACTACTTCCTTAGGTAGAAACAAGATTTTAACTTTCTATGGGTAAAAATCAAGTGATTATAAATATGGTTAAAAAGGTTGAGGCTCAAAAAGAGTATTCATCATTAAAACAAGATATTGATATAGAGGCATCTCAATGGTTAAATGAGGTTGTGAAGAAAAAGAATAAGATAGTCCCATAATTGGAAATCAATTTTAGTACCCTCACTACACAAACCCTTCATGCCTCTAATAAATGAAAGATAATTTATCTCATCATTAGGGATGAACAAGGGGAAAGGTGTGCCAAGGTTGTGGTTCACATCTCAGATAAATATAAGTATGAAATCATAGTGGGGGATTAAAAAATCTCATGTGTTCATATCAAAACATCTACTCATGAGGGGATTAAGGAGAATGTATAGATGGCTATTGGATCCTTGATTGAAAAATATGATCATGAAAAAGTTACAAATGATAAGTTAAATGAGAAAATAGATCATCTCACATCAGTGATCAAGAAATTAATGATCCTAGTTCAGCCTTAGCTCTAGCATTACACACTAGATGAAAGGACTCTAGTAACAATTGAGATAATTGGGAACATGGGGAGATCCATTGAATAAGTGTTAGTGAAACTCATTGAGTAGGTATAAGTCAATAGCCTCATCGATTGAAGTTTATACTTTAATTGATGAGAAAATAAAATATGTTTTCAAGAACTAGGTTATTTATAGATAATATCTCAATAAAATAAAACATTGGTTGCATAGGTCTGAATCCCTTTCCATAGTAGATGAGGATATTTTAATTAGTGAAGGAGTCATGATATAATAAGACCAAGGAGATCAAGTTAAATTTTGGGGTTTAACAAATTTTATAAATCAATATAATAGAAGAATCCTTATGCAATTTTAAGGAGTCATAATTCTTGGAAACTAATCCTCCATGAAATATTGAGGAAATAATTAAGAATATTAAATGTTCATTCCTTAGAGATGGATAAAAGTTGATTCTTGTTGAAGATGTATAATAAGAATTAAAGAAATTGGTCCGATGAGAAACTGATTCATTTTTTTCAATTAACTTCAAATTGATCCAAAATGTCATACATTATCAGAACTATTTTGATAGACTAGATAATTATTTAAAAGATTTTAAAATTAATCCTCAAAAAATGATAAATCTAAAAGTGGAGGTTGAAATTCCATATCAACACTTTGAAGGCCTAGATCATGAGAAGGTTGAGAGGATACTTTAAAATTTTGAAGAGTACAAGGAGAAGTTTCAATAATCAAGGCAAAAGGAAGTCTTCATAATTGATGATGAAGAATAATAATGGTAGGTGCCAATGGAGACACCTTGATTTTCAGCCCAAGGGTGTATTTTGGTGTGACCTTATTCGTAGGTCAAATTTTGCACTTTAGTTCTAAGGGTTTTACAATTTTTCATGCAGTTTGAACAAATATGCACCTTGAAATGTACAACTATTTCTATTTTTAGAATTTGATTCCTAAGTCTTAGGAATTTTATTTCCTATAAATATAATGTTTGCATGCCTCTATAGGGGCTGTAAATTTTGTCATATCTTTATAAAAACAAACTTTTGTAAGGAAGAAAATAAGAAATAACTTTATTTTTTTATAGAAATGAATAAAAATATATTATTGTAGGAATTTGTGCTTTTCTTAGGAATTTTATTTCCTATAAATATAATGTTTGCATACCTCTATAGGGGCTATAATTGTGTCATATTTTTATAAAAACAAACTTTTGTAAGGAAGAAAAGAAGAAAGAACTTTGTGTTTTTATAAAAATGAATAAAACTATATTATTATGGAAATTTGTGCTTGTTCTTAGTTTTAATGAATGTTCTTATATTCATTTATTCATGATATTAATATATTTATTCTCTTAATAATTAGTTGATAGTAAATTTATTTAATGATTGTGATATTTAGGTACAATCTTCTTTTGCTCACCTATTCACTTCTTTATTTTTTTTATTTATTAACTTTTTCTATTATCTTTTATATAATCTTCTTACCATATTTTATATCTTTATACATGAACCCCCCCAACCCCCCCCCCCCCCCCCCCCCCCCCCCCCCCCGCTATAAATAATTTAGTAGTTATATTTGTAAATATTCTGGGTTTGTGTTTTTCTTTTCTTTTGAATAAAAGTATCTTTGCCTACTAATAGAAAAGGGACTTTGTCCTATTAAACTATTTAATGCCACACATGAATTTAAGTGTTTTAAACTTGTTACAACTAACACTATGTCAAATTAACACATATGTACTTTGTTATGTGTAATTAAAAAACATGCATTTTGGCTTGGATTTCTGAGGCTAAGGCCTAGACCTGCAAACACATATTTGAATCCAAGTTTTTTGACAAAAAAATGAGAAAATTAAAATTCTATTGTTAAAAAAACTATGAATTTCATTGAGACATTTCATAAAAACATTACTATGATGTTGAGTACATTTTCCACTTTCCAAATATATGATTTTTTTGAATTTTTTGGATATTTTTAATGTTTCCATCTATGTTTATTTCTAACTATGGTTTTTTTAGGCCACTATATGCTAAAAATATACGTGCCTATATATGTTTATGTATATTTTTTGATGATCCAAATGTAAAATAAATTATATGGTCATAAACTAGGCCTAATTATATACACATTAAAAAAAAAATACAATTTTAATTTTTTAGGTAGTTTGGTGGGGTTGCATAATAGTTTTTCAAGATCTATTTACTTGTAAAATTAATATATATATATATATATATATATATATATATATATATATATATATATTCATTAATTATTTTTAAAAATATAGGTAAAAAATTGGATGATCTTATCTAAATTTATGCCAAAGGCTTTCAAAAATACTAAACGATGTTAATAATTATGTGGCCACATGACCGACCATCTTCTCTATTTTTATTAAAAAATAGGAGTTCCTCTTGAAATTTTAGACATTTGACCTACTTACACTTGATTATTTATAAAACAAATTAGTGTTTTATAGATTATACTTGAAATTATACATTTCATGTTCTTATACCATCTTCAATCTTAAATAATTTACAAAAGTTGGGATTTATTGATTTGAAAAAAAAATTGTCTATGGGTAGGCCCCTTTTTGTTCCCCAGATTTATGTACTTACCCTTAAATATTTATATGAATTTAAAATATTTAACTATTTTTTAATAAAAAATGATACATAATTAAAAAACTTCTCTAATATAAGTATATGCAAATATATATAATTTAAACTAGTTTTGTTATGTATATCTATTGATTGAATTTAAAATATTTTTTTATGAAAATATTGAAAATTATACACAAGAATAATATAATATTTAATTATTTTTAACTCAATTCTATAATAAAATCCTTCTTATGTCAAAAAGTAACAGACACAAATTATTAAAAAGTTTGTTAGACCAACTTTTTTAAAAGGGGCGATCACCCATTTTTATATTTTTTTAAATTGGAGCATTAAAGAACCATAATTTAAATATTTTTAATCTTTTTATCACTAAATTTAATGCTTAATTATTTTTAACTCTATTATCAAAAAAAATCCCTTATACTAAAAAAAGGTGGCTGCCCATTCTAGAAAAGTTGATCAAACCACCTTTTTTAGAATGAGAAGATACCCTTTAAAAAGATTTCTTAGTTGGAAAATATAATAAATACCTTTTAAATATTTTTAATTCCTTCACCCATATAATATTCTTTCATACATACCCATTGTGATATAAAAAGGGTGCCACCCCATTTTTAAAAAATTGGTTGAACCAATTTTTTTAGAATGGGCAACCACCTATTTTGATTTTTTAAAGTGAATAATATCATTTTTTTGTTGTTACATCTAAATCTCATATTAAAAATGAATCAAACTTTCAAATTTTATAAGACTAGGTGGTTGAACTCTCTAAATGTGAAACATTGTAGGCTTAGTACAAATAAGTGTTAATCCTTCTATTTGCACAAGGCCTACAATCACTCATATATGTTTTTAAATTTATTTTTGGTTATAACTAAGTTACATATTCATAATAAATCATATATGAGAAAGTTCTTAGAGTGAACACCTTCCCACTTTAATTGTAAACTATTATAGGCATAGTACAATCATGTGGTGTGTGCATTATGTGTACAATGGTTAACATTTAGAGTGGGTGACCATCCAATCTAAGATATTTATTATAATGGATTATTTTTTAATATAAATATTAAGCATCAGGTCAAAAATAAATAAATTCAACATAACATGTAATCCATTTTAGGTATAATGCTAATAGGATGAGTACGACTATTTTCATAATGTCTATAATGGTTCTAATTTAGATTGGGAAACCAATTACTCTAGTTGCTTTCTTAGGATGGATTCATTTAGAATATAAATCTTAGGTCTTAAATCTTAAAATAAATAAATTCAATAATACATGTATGCCAATTTAGATGTAGTGCATATAGGACAAGTTACATGTATTTTCACTATAAATTAGTTGGTTCACATTTAGAGTGGGTTGTCACCTACTCTAAGATATTTCTCATGATGGATTCATTTTAAATATAGATCTTAGGTATTAGGTCTAACAATAAATAAATTCAACAATACATGTAGGCACTTTTTTTTAAAACTTGAGTTACATATTCATAATGTATCCAACCTACCATATTACTTAGGGTGGGTGGATGCCCACTCTAAGTAAAAACCATTATATACATAGTGAAATCATGTAGAGATTGAGATATGCTTGAAAATTTTCCCATTTATATTGAGTGAAAACCTAATATAAAATATTTATTATATGGATTCATCTTGAATATGAATCTTAGGTGTTAGGTCTAACAAAAATGAAATTCAACATAACATTTTAGGCATAGTGCAAATTAGACAAGTAGGATTATTTTCACTATGCCTAAAATGGTTCTCATTTAGAGTGGGTACACACCCACTCTAAGATATTTCCTATTATGGATTCATTTATCATATAAAACTTAGGTCTTAAAATAAGGAAATTCAAAAATACATATAGGTGATTTTAGGTGTAGCACATATAGGACAAGTAACTCTTGTTCTCATTATACCTAAATTGGTTCAACTTTAGAGTGGGCTACCTAATACGATTACAATGGTTATCATTTAGAGCGGGAGGCTACCCACTCTAAGATATTTCAAAAGATGGATTAATTTATAATATAACACTTAGGTCTTATGTCTAATAATTATTGTAGCCTAAAATTTCATCTTAGAGAATTCAAGTACACCTTCTTAATTTTAGGACAACATGGAAACTATCTCCCTTCATAGACAAGCCACTATAAGAGAGATATCTAGGTTTAAAAAGGGATAAATTCCTTGATTTGTCTCTTAGTCTCATAATAAACTAAGATAATTACTATTAAGGGGTGAAAAGGGAAGAAGGAGACATAAAATAAAACCTATGCTAATGAGGTAATACACTAGGACAATTCCACACAACACACTTGCATCTACAATTAAGAAAGAAGACTACTCAAACTAAATTCAACCCTATGTCCTTATAACATAAGTATTTATCATAGAGGTAAATTTTTATGCCTATCTAGGGGTGGGTGAAAATAATGTTTGATATAAGACACTACTATTCCATCTCACACTTCAAGACACACTTAGCAAATAATACACTTTATGAAACTTGTTAGAAGAGATCTCATTCACCTAAACATGAAAAAATAGACATGGAAGCAAGGAGAACATTATCATCACTTTTCAACACACACACTAATTAACACATTCAAGTAATATATTGTAGATAATGAAATCAACTTATAAAACTTTATTCAAAGGTAAATGAGGTGTCCAAGCTAATAGGGATTCACCATACCAATTATGGATCCCATACAAAGCCAAAAAGGCTTGAATTATAGACATAAGAGAAGAGAGAGAAGAAGTAGAGGTGAAAGATCATAATACTAGGTGTAAAACTTTAAAAACTAGTTAAAATGTCATGGAATGAAGTGGAAAATAAGTTAGGAGGATACATGTAACATGTGTCAATATCAAACAGAGCACCTTCCTTAAGTTGGTATAGACTCTTCATTACTTTGATTTGAAACTACCTTCATGATGGTAAAGAGTGTACTTGAATGTCCAAAATTGACATATTAAGCCTTGACACATATGGTATCTCATGAGAAGGTAGAGAAGAGATTATTACATGTCATCT